>CM076986.1:36191495-36253110 GCA_039105355.1 Benthosema pterotum
TATGTACTTTTATGTCCAGAGAGAGTCATTTAGATTAGAAGGTTAATGATTAACTTTATCCCACTGCATTTACAGTAGCTGTCAGGAGGTCTGAAGTTTAGACTTCAACCACTTCAACCACACACCTTGTTGGCAGGTAAGAATCCTGACTGAACTGCAACAGTACAAATATGATTATAAGGAGATTACCTCAATTCAAATGTGGAAAACTGTATTATTATTATTATTCTTACACAAATCCAGTAATGTATTTGTTTTATTTTATACTGTTTGTTTTCAATAGTGTAGCAAATGACAGGAAGCTTTTTTTTAGAGAGAGTTATTTTCCATTGGCGGTCAGGGGAGGAGGGAAAGTTATGACCCTCAATCTTATTCTTGTATTATTTCTGAGGTTGTTTTGTAAGCATTATGACTTTTATTGTATTTATAATAATATCTCCATTTGGCACTATAGTCTGTCAGATGCTTTTCCAGGTCTGAAAAATGATGATGATGTTTGTCATTGCGTTGGCTTTGTCAGGTATCAAACAAACTGACACAAAACCCACAGATGCACTGAGATTTGGGCTGTACGCAGGCAAATAAGTCAATGTCCACAGTTGAGCTTCTTTTTCGGTTTTCATTTAATTCGCAATAGTGCGTTTACAGAAAAAAAACAATTCAGGACCTTCTCTAGCTGGCCTGGTAAAAGCCATGAGTCCACCCAGGTGCATAACCACTCCTCCTTCCTCTAGCCTTGATATGCTGTGTCAGGCCTAGAGAGGTGTGCCCAATTAGGTGTCAATCAGCATTAATTAATCAATCAATCATTATATTGAACTTAACTTTAAACTGAATAGACTAAATAATAAACAATAAACATAACAATAACATACAAAAGAAAACCGTTAAATGGCTTCTACAGTCATTGTAGCTGTTTTACATTAATATCAGGATATACACATGGATAAAGGAAGTGGCAAAGTGAGGTTAGGACTGTCTGGGTGGATTTATGGGCTGTCAATCAGACAGGACTCTTCTGTTTGGATATATAAGCTGTCTTGGCAAAGGTTGCTAATAGGCAGTTTAAGTCTATGTTTTGACTACGGCTCCCTTGGTGGAAGTACCCGTGTTATGACACAATCGCCATAGCTGTCAATGATGGACGACGGTTACCATGGTGACACAGTGATGTTGTAGACGACACCTTAAAATGTAGATTTTGCCATAGTAGGAACGGCTGCTACGGCAAGCTGGTTCCTGTTGCCATAGTGGACGATGTCAGGACTTTTTGGTGATTTTTAACCTTTGACCTTTTAGCCTTTAACTCTAATAAAAGTAAGTAAAATGACAGCAATAAATATATATTTTTGTGATCATTAGAACATGTACTTTCATGGCATTAAACGATATCTCAAAAATATTTTTAAATGTATTATAATTAATTAATTAATTTGCATATATAAAATATTTTAAAAATGCTTTTTTAATAGATCTTTTTCTTTTCAAGTGGAAGAGTGCTCCACAGTGTGTGTAGATTTTCTTCTAACCTTAACCCCAAAAAATCACAACTAAGTAAACATTGACGCATCCGAAAATGTTCTTAAAAACTTCTTAAACTAAGAACAAGTTTTCTCTTAAATTAAGAACTTATTAAGACTGGTTGACACATAAGGCCTAATGTACTAACCTCATTGACCTCATCACATTTCTGATGGCTGTGGACATTGTTATGGACCATAGCCCTCATAGCCATCAATCATATCAGAATCCCAGATTAACTTTCTTATTATTATAAATACCTTCAGTCCAGAGAACTTCTGTTGGTGTTTAATCTGGTTTTATTCATCTGTCACTTTATACCTGTTGGATCTGACCTGGTTTGACATGTTTATTATTTTATTTAGTTGACTCTGACTTCTGGCTGCATGCTTTTTATTATGGCCAGAATGGAATCCTTAAAGGGGCATTTCACCACTGGCAAAATAAATATAGCATGCACATCCACTCTAGCCCAGGTGCTGGACAAGAGAAAACAGTTAATGAGAAAGAAATAGAGTCCGCAATAGTAGTATCAAAACTCAGCTCCTCTAGTTTATTCGACATTTCCATCACTAGGATCTTCTTCAGGAATATTGTGACATGAAATGGGATGCACCTTCATATAAGGAAGGGTACAGCTGATTGGCTATAAAGAAGAGCTGTGACTATTACCACCTGAGCCCAAACCAATTGTGCAGTTTTCATAATCACAATAATAAACATGACAAGATTAAGTACATACAAGATACAATGCATACAAAATTATATATACAGGCTAAATTCAGTATAGGACACAAATAAAATGTCAAACTCATCACCAATTCCAGATGACTCATTATTTAACATTAAAAGTCGAGCCTGACAACATTATTTTATTTTGTTTAAAACCTGATGCTGGGAACAGAAAGTGGACTAGAACTATAGTAAGTCTTCTGGAGGGGAACTGTATCATCAGAGTCCTTTGTCCGATAAGCTACACAGATAAGAGGAGAGAACAAACAAAGAAAACAAAATATGTCAGGTGAGTAAAGTATAGGGCCCACTGTACTACTGCAAGAGTTAAAAACAAGTTGAAAACCAACAAGTTAAATATCCCAAAAGAGCACACCTATATTGGATGATGAGAACTCACAATAAGCAAAGTTCAACTATAAAAATGGTCTGATATCAATTAAAGGACTCATTCAAACCATTTGACACAGAGTTGTAAGTGGAAATCCAAAAACATTCTCTTTGAAGGAGCAAAGTATATTAATGTCTCCACCCTAGGTGGCAGCTGGACCCTCTCAATTCCAATACACCTCAAAGAGGAAATAGTGAGGCTTAGTGAAAATGTAAAGCAACCATTTTTTTTCACATGTCTTCTATTCAGTGTGTGTGTGTTTGGGTTTTCCCCTCCCTTTCAGTTCTCAGACAGACAGAGTTCTCTCCAGAAACAGACGGTGAGGCAGAACAATTAATAGACTCATTTGACACAAAAGGACACTTTGACCTTCCATAAGTAAAGGTAAGGTCAGACTCCTTTGACACTACACTATTATTATTTATTTCATGAAATGAACATGGTGGATCCAGAAGAAATGCTCTATGGTGTCGTCCAATCACAGTTAACAACAGTCTTTGTATTGAGGTTGTGCTAGAAATCAATTGTAATTCTGCAATCAATCATCAATCAATGATTTTTGTCTTCGCGACTAAATGGCTAACAAGTGGCAGATAATGTCCTTGTCACTGTCATTAACAATGGGCTTATTCATATTGTTCCAATAAAATAACTCCAAAAGTCCTAAACCATCACGATACGGTACATTTCTGCAAGTGTTTAAAGAGTTTGTATTTGTTTGGCTGTTTGTGTGTGTGTGTGTGTGTGTGTGTGTGTGTGTGTGTGTGTGTGTGTGTGTGTGTGTGTGTGTGTGTGTGTGTGTGTGTGTGTGTGTGTGTGTGTGTGTGTGTGTGTGCGCGCACGTGCGTGTGTGTGTGTGTGTGTGTGTGTGTGTGTGTGTGTGTGTGTGTGTGTGTGTGTGTGTGTGGAGTTCAAAGTTTCAAGGGCAGAATGGTGCCAAGTTTGATTGATTGATTCATTGGTTTCTTTATCAACAGGCTGGAGATTTACAGTACTTCAAGCGCAACTCAATATAAGACTGATAACTGTGCATGGACAAGGTAATAGAGGCAACCTTAGTGTGTTTGTAAACCGATTTGTTTAAAAAACAGAATCTCCACCTCCACCTCCCTCCTCCCCTCACATTAGCACCGCCTTCCCTGAGCCAGACGAATGTTTTGTTTTCATGATGTGTTGACAAAAACAAAGTTTTTGTCAGGGAAACAGCTGCAGCATCAAAGTACAACATAGACGCATCGTAGAGGAGGAAAAGGCAAAATATATATATACCGGTAGCTAAATGTCTATTTTGATTTTGGGCTAAAAAGTTGCCTCTATTACCTTTAAGCATTCTACTGGTTTGCAATAGTGGTTACCATGTTCATTTTGTCAGGGCATTTAGAGACGTACAATTTTTCACTTCTGTAAAGCCAGAAGCTGCAAATTATAGTGGAGGTAAAAGGGAAACGAAACATGGGCTACAAAGGGGGTGGGTGGAGGAATCATATTTTACTGAAGACAGTTTTTAACTTTAGTATTCAACATCATAGTATGTATTCAAAAAACTTGCCACATAAATAAGGATAGTGAGGTTTTGCCAGAATAACAGCAGAAGCAGCTAGTGAAACCAACGACCTGCCTCTACCTATCCATATGGAAAAAACTTGAAAGTGGAGCTTTCATATACAGTAAGCCACTTTACAAGATAAATACTACGAATCTTATGGATCTGTTTTGCATGTCATATATTATTCTTATAAATTACAAAATTCAACTCTTAGGCATAGTTTTACAGAGTTTAAGGTTAGGGTGAGGGTTGCTGCTGCTGCTGGAGAATCAACAATAAGTCTGTCTGGCTATAATAGATCACGGCGTCACGGTGATACAGTATCATGCACATGCAGCTGCCTGAAGCAAACTCATGTCTTCATCTAAAACTTTATTTTTAAAAAATAATTATGGACTCCAGTCCATAAGTCCAGTAATAACAAACGCTGTTTGACTACTGCTGCGTTGTGTGCGGTCGTCTGCCTGTCAGTCAGACAAATTATTAATCCCTGTGTGAATCCTGTGTCACAACGGGAGATGGTAAAATGCCTGGGACATCATTTTGAATGGGGCGACACTTGATTAATGTAATTAATTAATCACCATTTGAACTTTGCCCAGAATATGCCTGTATAGGTATAGGTAATAAGTACATTTAAAAAAGAAACAGAATCTGGGGGGGAAAAAGTATGTTTATCTTTTAAATATCTATCAAAATAGGTGATCTACAGGCCCTCAATTCTTGTAGATTCCTCAATCTATACTCTATGGTTCTGGTTACAGGGAGACACACAGCTATATGTCTCTGTAAAACCCTGCTCTACTCATGTTTTTCCTACAGAGTAGAGTAGATTTTGGGGACTTTCCAGGACGGGAGGTGAGGAGAGATGGCTTGACTTTGCTTTGCATGCCATGCATGATTGCATTGCTCACACCTGGTCTATTTTCATCAGTGCATCAAGTGACTATGGGGAAGTAGCCTGTTACCACAAATACATCACATGGCTGGTGTACAGTACGCCTACAGTACAGTAGGTTTCCATTGCATGAATTTGTACACACACACACACACACACACACACACACACACACACACACACACACACACACACACACACACACACGCACATTCCATAACCGCTCTAAACCCGGTCAAACCAGATCAGCAACCAAGTGTCTTAATCCCAGGCTAAGGAGGGGGAAGTTTATTTATTGCCAACTAACCTAATGCAGGTTTATTTTTCATTTATTATTTTTCAGACAGATCTGCATTGATTAGTTTAGCACGGTCACACAGTGCTATTACTTTGTTCTGCCAATGCTTTTTCAATCATGGTTGGCACTCGGCTATTCGCAGACCTTTTTGTGTTCGTTGTGACACAAAAATAATTAAATAAATAGACAACATTAACATTAACACATTATTGAAGCGGTGTTAGGTGGAGAGCGCAGGACCAATGGCCACTCCCTCCAAACAAGTCCAGTGCAGTAGCAAAGCAGGTGCCATGCCTCACCACTGGCACTGACAGAATGAAACTGGATACTACTGTATTTCACGAGTAGTCAGACACCTCTGCCAAACTTGGCACAGGTGCTTAAATGATTTGGCTAGAGCGCCCGCACCGGTAACCTTTCCCAGATAGCAAAAATAATTGATTCAACGTTGAATTTTGATTCAACGTTGAATTTTGGTTGAATCAATGCATGTTGTTATCTGGGTTGGGATCGCTACAGCGGCCAATCCAATATGGCCTCTAACATTTGAACCGGATGAGCTACAAATCCAAACTTGGTGTCTATTTCTTGTTTTTTTTTTTTTTTTTTTTTTTTTTGACAATTATAAGTACGATGGAAAAATCACCTCTATGCTTGGGGGTGTCTGGACACCCAATTATCATATTTCCAAGATGGCAGCCATGTAAATACATCGTATGAGGTGTACTGCACTTTTTCTTTTCTCAGAAACACACACTATGTATGATCTTTCATTTCCATATAATATTAATAACATTTTGGTGGATAACCCCCCCCCCCCCCACGTTTCTGTTGAAAATGAAACCTAAAGAGGGACAGACTTCAATGTAAACTTTCATTTGGCCACTCGGCTGGCACAAATCCAGAAACGGTGGATAAATCAGTCAACAGCCCACAACATACCATGGTGGTGAATTCCTTACTTCACTGAAACTATATACCGTAACATAAAAACTCAGTGTAAATCAATGCTTTAAATAAATATTTTTGTTGAGTTTTGTTTTTCTTTTGTTATTCATGTGCTGGACTGTAGGTTGACATTTTGCCTTTCTTCGTATTATAGCCCGGAACTTTTGATTCAAGGCATTCCTTGAGAATATTTATAAAAGTTCCTAATGTTTCCTATACTACTATTTGTATAACAATGCTGTGATCCAAACCCTAGAAAAAAATCTAGGCCACAGAAAATCCACTGGAAGTGTAGGTTTTTGGCATGCAATTGAGCTCATGAAACCTAAATTAAACATTAGAAATAAAAATAGCTTAAAACATTGCTTCTGCGGTAGTGTCAAGTACAATACTACAGAAAATTCCTAACAACTGATTTGTCTACACCCAATGTGTTTATTAATTCATTGGTGGTAATATTGTTGCATAACTGTATACAATCACTTTACTAATAATTTTGTATTTAACTACTATAGAGAGCTGACAAGATGTCCAAGGGATCTCCAGCTACTGTCAGACGTGAGTTGTATTAAGACAAAGTGAGCAAACTGATACTGATTGGGTAACGTCTTTGATCTTAATGAGTATAACTTTATTTTTTCCAAACAGGGGAGAACAGTACCTCAACAGATGAGTTGAGGATTGTTCTGGTCGGAGGAAGATGTTGTGGAAGAAGTTCAGTGGGAAACATCATCCTGGGCAGAGATGATTTTCACACAAACAAAAGAACAACTGTGAATGTTGTTGGGGAAAACGTAGTGTCAGGGAGACAGGTCACAGTAGTTAACACTCCAGGATGGAAGTCTACTTGTCCCCTAGATCTGACCCCAACACGGACTCGGTCAGAAGTCCAACAAAGTGTGTTTAAGTGTGGTCTAGGACCACATGCCTTTGTCCTAGTGATGCCACTGGATAGCACATATGTAGGGACAGAGATGTCAGTAGAGGAGCATATGGGTCTTCTCTGTGACCGAGTGTGGGATTACACAATTTTGGTGTTCACTGTAGTTGGTGAATACGAAACAAAACGTGTGGAAGAAATCATTAAATCTGATGATGACTTAAGAGCTCTCATTCAGAAATGTCAAAACCGCTTTCATGTACTTAACATTGACGACAGAGCAAATAGATGTCAGGTCACAGAGCTGCTGGAAAAGATCGATCAGATGGTGACTACTAATGGTGGTCACTATAAGGCAGAAGAACAGATCTCGGGGGGACTGGCAAGCAAAAGAATTGCAAAGCGAAGGAGTGCATTCGGTCGAAGGACAATTTCTAAGCACGATGATGGTATGTTTTCTGTCACTTGCATTACTGATGTAATGTATATACATTTATTTATATCAACTTATATCAAGAAATTAAGACCTTAGCTAATATAGCATGGGTGAATGGTCAAAGTCTAAGTAAACTATGTTTTTTCTCCGACAGGAACGACTGACATCAGGATTCTAATGATGGGAAGGCAGGGCTCTGGGAAGAGTTCTGCAGGAAACACACTTCTGAAAGCAAATGTTTTTAAAACGTGTCAGAAGACAGCACTCTGTGAGGTAAATTCTGGTGAAGTGTCAGGGAAACATTTGACAGTGGTGGACGTGCCAGGTTGGCTTTACAACAGTCCACTGAAGGACACTTCAGAGATGGACAAACTGGAGATCCAGAGCAGTCCGTTACTCTGCCCTCCTGGGCCACATGCTGTTCTCATCTTGGTTCCTGTTGATGAGGCATTTACCAAAGAACAGAGAGTAGCGGTAGAGGAACACATGGCACTTCTGACACCGGGAGTGTGGAGCTACGCTATAGTCCTGTTCACCTGTGGAGACTGGCTGGAAGACACAACAATTGAGCAGCACATTGAGACCGAAGGGGAAGATCTCCACTGGCTTCTTGACGCATGTGGGAACAGGTACCATGTCTTCAACAATCAGAAGAGAGATGAGGGCACACAGGTCACAGAGCTGCTGGAAAAGATTGGGGAGATGGTAGCAGGAAACCATGGTGGACACTATGAAGTTGATGGAGATGCTCGTGAGAAGATGTCAGAGAGCAATCGGTTAGAGGAAGATGCCCTGACATTAATGGCAAAGACATGCAAACAAAGATGTGCTCTGAAAGCTCTGTTTGAAGGTAATGTTCATAATATGTCTGTCTTATCTTTATCTTATCAGTATTATGTCATGCACTGTTTTATTATTTTTTTACTAAAAAATGAAGCAGCTTCTATACTGATTTGTAATGTGCCTGTATATTCTCAAATTGACATTTCAGAAAAGAAGGCTGGAGTGCAAATTACGTTTGTTGTTAACTATTCTATTCTAGAGTTGACCAAATAAAATGTACAATAATAATGTACATTACTAATCACATGAGAACATTAACTATAATACCATTATTTCTATGGCCCAGTGGTCAGATCAGTCAAACAGTACGTGTTCATATGGGGAGCTTAAAGTTCCTCTCCACCATGTCTCAGTGCACTGCCACTGCTTTCCAAACAGGCGATCGGAGAGAAAGGGTGAACTAATATGGAGTTTCTGCCTTTTTATTAGGAGATCATCAGAGTCTACGAGATGTGAGGATGATGTTGGTCGCTGGAGAGCACTGTGGGAGGAGCAAAGCTGTAAATCACATACTGCAGGAGCATGTGTTGAAAGAAATCACATCTAAGGTGAACGATGCTAAATTCAATTTATGTTATAAAATAAGGAATTTGGCCCAGGCTACAGTGTATTATTCTACAGTGTAGAATAATACAATAGATTTAAGACCCGCCCCAGTACACTGCATTTAAAGTAGGGATGTCTCGATGCCACTTTTTTCATTTCCTATCCGATCCTGATACCACAATTTCTGCCTCATTCCCTACATTGATTGCACAATCTATTGGTTTCCTCCTCAACTATGGCATCAGATTTGGAGGTCATGAGAATGAGAAAGGTACTGCTTCATGATTATTGGTATTAACGTACAGTATGCTAAACCTCATATTTCAGGAGTTTAAAACCCAGACTAAACTGACAGAATGTGTCAGAGAACAGAGATGTGTTGCTGAAAGAAATGTGACAGTGGTCAACTGTCCAGACTGGCCAACTGCGCCTCCATCCATGGAGATCAAAGATGTTCTTCTAAAGGGACTAAGTCTGTGTTCTCCTGGACCCCATGCTTTTCTTGTCACTGTTGATGTCAGGTCCAGTTTTTCTGAAGCTGACAGAAGGTCAGTGGAGGAACACATGGAGCTGCTGGGGGACAGGGTCTGGAGAAACACTCTGGTTCTGTTCACATGGGGATACTGGCTGGGACTGAGAGATGTTGAGGAGTACATTGTATCTGAAGGCCAACATCTGAAGTGGCTCATTGAGAAATGTGGCTACAGATACCATGTTCTCCAGTTCTCTAAGTGTGACAACAGTCCAGAAGTAACAGAGCTGATGGTGAAAATCGAAGAAATGGTGATGAGGAACAGAGCACATTTTGACCCTCTAGAATCAAAGGAAGGGTCCCTCAGTGTCAAAGAAACGGGATACTTCACAGAGAGGTAAATACCAAGAGTAAACTATTGATTTAGTTCAGCCGGGCAATAGCACAATACTTTTGAAAAGACAGTAAACACCTGTTTACTGTTGAAAAATAGGATCAGACAAGGTGAAGTCTGGAAGGAGGTGATGATCGAGAGGATGTTGAAGGTTTTAATGATGGATCCAGAAGAACTAACCCCACCAGCTCTCAGGAGAAGAAGAAGAAGCAAAGACTGGACTATGAGTAGTGAGTAATGAGTATCAGTGTAATATGATCTGCAATTAGATGTTATGTGCATTTTGAATTAAGAACATCACATTAAACAAACAAAAAAAAAAAACTAGCCCGTCATGGCCAAACTAATCGATTGTCGATTCTTGACTTATAATTGAAAATGTCTGTTGTCTTGTGTTCCAGTGAGTGGCGATATGCGATCTGAAGTAAGTTCATACAGCTTGTCATCATCTGTCAAGGTTCGTGACTGGCTGAAGAGATATCCTGGACCAGAAGTGAGCTCTTCAGGATATAATTCCATGAGTGAGGATAGTTTTCACGGCTGAGCAGAGGCTTTTCATTAAGTTCTCACCTTTCTGTCACCATGAGTGACGCTTCACCATCACCATCTCTGCCACTCTGTGCCATGTCGTTTGGCAACACATTTTTGTAGAATGCAGGAGTAGATTCCTGTGTAGACTTATGGTACTGGCACCTATACCCACAGCTGTTGCCATTGTTTGAAAATACTACTGTGATGTTGATATGGATGCACACTTTTGTGCACCTGTTTTCTTGTTACAGCAACTATACTGAGCATGTGAGCAAATTTAACTGTATGTTGCTTTTTTTAATGATCACGGGCATGTAAATTAAGGTTGATTAATATATACAGTATGTCATGGTCTGCTCCTCGGAACGTGGATTTAGCCATGTTTTCCTGTTTGGTCTTGGTTGATTTGTGTATTTAATTCATTCGTAGTATTGTTACTGTTTTCAGTACCTTTCCCAGTTTCGATTCTGATTGTTTTCAGTTCACCGGTGCCTACAGGCTATTTATTACTTGAGCAAGCAGAGCGTACGAGTAGTGTGATCGCTGATAGATTTGATTTCTGTTTTTGTCACTCCCGCTGAATACTTTAAGAACGCTCAGAGGCAGTAGTAGCTTGCACTGAAGGCTGTTTCTTTATTCACCATTCTCCATTAAGCCCACGTCAAAACTGGTACAACACAAAACAATAAACAATACTCAATAACCAAATAACCAACCAATAATAAAGCAAAATACATGATAAAGAAAAGAAAGAAAAATAAACCACAAATTACCTTACTGACTGCACGCAACTTCAGAGGGAATGAATTGAAATACAAAAGGGACCTCATCCAAACAACCAGAACTGGAACCAACAATGAACAAACAATCAGTAATCATATAATAAACAAAACAAAGTAAATTAAATGAAATACAATGAACCTGAAAGCACACGTTCTTCCCCATTCTACAGCCCCGTCCATCTAGTGTAGAGACGGAAGCTGGTCTGACGGTAAGGTCGCTACCAAAATATCGTATATACATTATATTGAGACGGAAATTGAACTTGAGTTACCCTTTTACCTTGTTTAATGAAGTGTGCAGTGTCAAATATTAACAGGGAAATAAACAAAATAACAAAAAGGATAATCATGGCAACCAAAATTATGCTTTATTATTTCACATTTAGTGATCTCATCTTATATCAATGTTAAAAATATGTCTGTGTGTGGGACTGCCCAACCATACTTCTTTTCCTCTCTGAAAGTATGTGTTTGTCTGTGTTGCTCACATTTCACTGAGTCTACCATCTGTCGCCCAGACACCCACTGCAGATTGCAACTCATACACAGGGAAAAAAACAAGATGGAATATAATCCAAATGGCTATAAGACTCTTAAGTTTTTCATAGAGTTCAATCCTTTAACACTAGAATGCTTGAAAAGTTTTTTTTATTTTTTTTATTTTTTTTAAAGCTGTTGAAAATAATGAGTTAATTAGTTAAATCAATTTTGTGGATTAATGTGATTAAAAAATAACTCATATGGACACTGACTCAACTCACTGAGCATTTTCTCGTTGAAAAAAATGGGTAAAGCACACATAGCTGCATGCGTGTCCGGTCCGCCACCGTTATGGAGCTGCGCACCTTGGGGTCTTCTCATCAAGCCCAGCTGATAAAACCTTCACTCCTCTCTGCACCTCGCCCCACATAGGCCCTCGACTACTGATTCTAAATTTTCTTTTTTCCTTTTCTGTTGAATATATAAATAAGTCTGCTTGTGGGTCAAAGGAATAGCATTGTGCTCGAAAATCACTCATTCACCTTTATGGTGCAATAAAAAGGTACAGCATCTGAGCCCTCAGTGTGCAAGCTTTTCTTTATCATTTTTGCTTTTGGGTCAAAGACAATCACGATGGAAGATCCAAGCACCCCCTGGTGGATAGGCCTATTAGAAAACTGACATTTTATCTCACCATATGTAGAATGGGTACATTTCAAAGAAAGCTACAGGTCAATACACTGTTACTCAGGAAACACCATGATTTTGCACTCACAGGTATACAAAATTGTCCAGCATTTTCAATTCATGAGAACATTCAGAGACTTACTCATACACACTTCTATAAAAACAGGATATTATCATAAACACTTTTTTTAGTGATGTAGGAGTAAAGTGAAATAAATCACACCCCGTTCATTGGGCTTGTTCAACTCCCAGCATCGGCCATCCCTTGAAGTGCTCCAATTGGCTGGTTTTGGTGATGACGTAATGGTGACGTAGAGCATTTAGCAGAGTGAGCACTCTGCTTGCACACACGTAGACTATGGCCTACTTGTGTGCAATGTGCAAGTTGGCACTCGACTGAGTGCAGTTCTAGTTTGTTAATACTATTAGCCTATTTGAAACAAAGGGAAAAAACTAAAACAAAAAGGTCTTTAACACCCTCACTGTGACAGTTTGTTCGGTCACTCACTGCCACGCGCTTTTAGTTGTTGATGTAAATTACGACATCAGTAGGTCACATAGATGACTCACGTGACAAGACAGGTACCTGCAACTTCAGGCTGCATTCAAATTCACCCCACGGTTAACCTTAGTTTGGAATTACATTTTGTTGTTCGGTGTGTCTGAAAATAAACCACAATGCCGGTCATATTCTGCAAACAGAATCTGCTGATGTTTTCTCTATGAAATTAGGTCAGCCTTAGTTCAGTTAAGACCTGACAATTCCCATGCTTAATTCATTGATGTGCATTGTTGCAAATAAACAATTCTTAAAGCAGGAGATACACAGCTGCTGCATAGGCAGGAAATGCTAACCACAATATCTTTGGCTGGGGGTAGCTAAGTGAGTCCTAGCGTGCGACAGAAGGAGGCGAGTTCGGGGCCCATGTTGCATCAACTTCCTGCCCAAACAACGCAAAGAAGACCAGAGACGATGCATATCTATAAAGATGGACTTCATTTATTTTCCCTTATTTGGCAACTCTCAGATTTCGCGACCCAATGATTGGTTCTGGGCTCATATAACAGTATATACTACTGCAATTGTAATAATCCTTTAGAAGAGATTGTGAACTCAACAAGACTCTCTTGTCGGTTCATGACCTGTTCTCAGTGTATAGACTTCTATCAATGTTGTTCCGGGAGACAGTCAATTTTCCTTTCTGGGTGAATTCATACCAGACCAGAGAAGGACGAAGGCAGATGACTCTGTGATTTACCAACAGTTGTGGTCATATGGTTTGTAAACTCTTTCCATTCGAGAGACAGCACATGAAGACGATGTCTGCACCGACATCTGCCCTGCATTTAATGTGTATACTTCTATGGACAGAAGGTAAAATCAACTATTATTTTGTAAAAAAAAAAAAAAAAAAAAAAAAAAAAAAAAAAAAAAAAAAAAAAAAAAAAAAAAAAAAAAAAAAATGCCATTCAATCAAATTTTACTTTAAAATTTATTTTACTTTTTTATTAAGACAAAATACAACAGTTCAAAACAACAAAAGAATAAAATACAAGAACACAAATAAATAACAGAAACATCAGGACTTCATTAGTGAGGTAATACAATTTCATAAACAGTTGTAGAGTGTAGACACTTGTTGGAAAGTCTGCAATTAAAGATGACCATATACAATGGGAGAGCAGATCTTTAGTTTAAGCTGTAGGTCATTGGCCATGTGGTCATATAGGGCACTATAACAGGAGGCTATTTTCACAACTCTGTATTTATACTTGCATTTATCGTTGCATTATAATATACTGTACATTGGTTTAAAAAGGGTACCAATGTTGATTTCACCTATTGGCCAAAGAAGGCCAGTCTACTTTGTCATACAACAGGTAATGATGAGTTCTATAAGGTTCATCACATATAAATCACAGAGCAGAATGATAGACTGCATCCAAGTGCTTAAGGACAGAAGAAAAGGCTTTTCTAATCTCCATAAACCAAAACTGAAAGAAAGACTGCTTCAGTGCCCTCTTTCTACATGAGTTTGAGAAGCTAGCACTATTTTAAAAGTAACTTAAAAATGTATAAACTATATAATATACATTTCTGTTTCCAGTTCATTTTGCTCAGTTCTCAGTGCTGGAACATCAGCAGGGTGTTATAGAGGCTGCTGTTGGAGACAACGTGACTTTGAACTGCTCCGGTCATGATGATGTCAGACACTACTACTGGTACAAGCACACTGTTGGATATAAACCTGAGCTGTTAGTATCCCGTTTCAAGAATGCTAGGGAATCTACTTGGTCAGAAAAATATAAGAATAATCGCCGTCTCTCTGTGGTCCCAGGAGAAGAAATAAATCATCTCAAAATCTCAGATGTGCGGTTGTCAGACTCTGCAGTGTATTACTGTGTAACACGGGAAAGTTATGACCTTCAGTTTAGTGAAGCGATCACGCTCCGTGTCAATAGTTTGACTGTGGAAGGTCCATCATTCAGCATCCAAGCAACCATCCAACAGCCTCTAGAGACAAAACCAGGAGACTATGTGACTCTGAACTGTACCGTCTACACTGCTGGTGGTTATCACTGTGCTGTGACCTCCTGTGGGGAGACTATGGATGCAGGTACTGTAAACTAACATTTTCAACCATTCTACTATGCTGCACTTTATGACAAAGTAATCTACTCCGCCTTTTTGCAAGTATGCATTGTGTTACTGAGCACAGTAGCCTTACAAATACATTAGACACACGTAGGCCCTAAGTGACATTTAACTGGTGCTAAATCTCTACAGACAAAGGAAAGGTCTTCCTGGGTGTGGCACTGAGCATTTGCATCATTCTGGTCATTGTCTCGTCTTCCATCATCTGCAAGTTGAAAGGTATCCACAGTGGAGAAGTTTCTTTTAATTACATCTCTGGGGGGTAACAGGTCAGGTGGGCACACAAATCAAGTGGCCACACCAGACAACTGGGCAAACAATACATCTGGGCATACATCAAACTGGACACACAAGGCAGCTGGACACATTGTAATGAATATTCTTCAAACAGCCCCTGCACGTGTGTGTGTGTGTGTGTGTGTGTGTGTGTGTGTGTGTGTGTGTGTGCGTGCGTGTGTGCGTGCGTGTGTGCGTGCGTGGGAATACAGAAAAAATACAGAAAAAAAGAAAAACAAGGATGGGTGGTGTGGGCATGGGTCCCGATGCATAGGTTGAGAACTCCTGCACATAGAGCAGTAACAGATATATAACTTTATACTGTATATTTATGTTCCCAACTGAGCCATGATTCTTGCTGCTTTTTCAGATCTCCGATTTGAATCGTATTTATACGGCAGCTGAGCCCACTCCCAAAAGTAAAACACCTGGCTTTCTTTCATACCTATTAAATGGATATATATTTTTTTCTTTTCTTTTTTCAGGACAATCCTCTACGCCTCCTCCAAACACAGGGGTAGGTGCTTACTTGATACATATTTATTTTACCTATAATCTACTCTACTTCTCAGACTTTCCTATGGCCTGCAGAAAGCCCACATCAGGGTTTTGTTCCTCTGATTGTGATTTTTGTTTTTGATATATTTTTTTAATACAAGGAGCAGAATGAAGACAGCCTCCATTATGATACCGTGAGACTCGACAACAGAGGTCGACCGAGACCACTGAGAGACAACGTGGAGACTGTGTATAATGGAGTATGGAGTTAGACAGTAGAACCCATTCTGCTCTCCCAGAGGAAGAAAAGTTTCTCAGCTTAAGCTCAGAAGCATCTATTTCTCATTTTAAGATCACCTATGCCTCTTTATGGCTCCTAAGATGAATACCATGTTGTAGAATCCATAAATGAGGCAAAGCTGAAGTTGAATCTCTCCATTGGCTGCTACAGCTGTATTTGAGAGATAAATGAGACAAAGCTGTTGGGCGACTGTGGCTCAGGAGGTAGAGCAGGTCGGCCAATGATCCAGTAGTCGGCGGTTCGATACTCCTGTCTACATGTCAAAGTGTCCTTGGGCAAGACACTGAATCCCACCTTGCCTCCAGTGGTTGCCACTGCTGGTGTGTGAATGTGGGAAGTGGGGACGCTGGCGTTGACTGTTCGCCGCTCTACTTCCCAATGTATGAATGAATGGACCATTGTAAGCGCTTTGAGTATACACTGTGCATAGAAAAGCGCTATAAAAATGCAATCCATTAAAGGAGAATTGCACACCAAAAGTTTTTTTTTATTTTTATTTGCACTTAATTTGTTAGAAAAAAGTGGTCCAGGTGTTATTTTGTGAAAACACTCCTTAATGCCTGTTTCCCCTCTCCCAAAATAGGCTTATAATGGGGCTAAGGGGTCAAATGCAAGTTCACCTATATACATCGCTCCAAAATACAAATTTCTGCTATATATTGTCTCCCCACCATGTCAGTAGTGTGTTAACACTCACACTTTCACTTTTGGTACAGCAGTGATTCAGCTGTCTCAAAAGGTGGGGGCGTGGCACATGGTTTATGGCTGAACCACTGCTGAAACGAAAGTGAAAGTGTGAGGGTTAACACACTACTGACATGGTGGGGAGACAATATATAGCAGAAAATTGCATTTTGGAGCGATGTATATAGGTGAACTTGCATTTGACCCATTAGCCCCATTATAAGCCTATTTTGGGAGAGGGGAAACAGGCATTAAGGAGTGTTTTCACAAAATGACACCTGGACCACTTTTTTCTAACAAATTAAGTGCAAATAAAGATAAAAAAAACTTTTGGTGTGCAATTCTCCTTTAAACTGAAATCCTACTATACATACAGATACAGGTATGGTATAGCAAGATTTCAGCTTTGTCTCATTTATCTCTCAAATACAGCTGTAACAGCCAATGGAGAGACTTCAGCTTTGCCTCATTTATGGATCCTAGTATTCATCTTAGGAGCCATAAAGAGGCATAGGTGATCTTTAGGTGATCTTAAAATGAGAAATAAATGTTGGGCATCTTAAAATGAGAAATAGACGCTTAATTCTGAGCTAAAACTGAGAAACATTTTTTTTCCCTGGGCGTAGCCGTTTTTAATCGCATTCTTCTGTTCTTTTTTTATCAGAGGTTGTCACTTTCTGTTCTTACTGTGTTTACTTGCTGTTGTGGAAACAAGTGCAGCTAACGAGGACAGGAAGACTATATGCTTTCAGTCCTCGCTGACAAACAAAACCATGTGGGGCACAGCATCCTGTGTAGGCCTATAGTACAGATGTGTTCACAAGATGTCCTACTTTTAATATGGTAAACGTGTCACTGTTTACAATGTAGAAATGATGAATCCTATTAAAATGACTATACGCTATATTTCCCCTCATGTGGGAGGCCTTGTCAGCTCGTATTGATCATCTTTCTTCATCTTTACCGTGGTTGCTCTTCTTTGCTCATTTCTAGCCAAAGCATGGTATAGCTCAGGTTTTCAACAGGTGGTCCGGGGACCACCAGTGGTCCTTGAGGGGGTTCCAGGTGGTCCCCAGCTAAGTTGGTTGACCAGATGTAACTCTTGAGAACGTAAAAATGAAACCAAATGGACCCTTACGGGTCCATTTGGTTTCATTTTTACACTCTCAAGAGTTAAAATAATCATCTTAATTAGCCCAAGTCTACACAACTAGAAGATTAATGGACAGTCATGGTCATGGACAGAAGCAAAAGAAATCTTTAGTTTTGGGGTCTGTGGGGCTAAAATGTCCTCAAATGGTGGTCCGTGGCTCAAATGCAGAATAAATAGTGGGCCATGGTATGAAAAAGGTTGAAAGCCCCTGGTATATCTAACAGAACCATGTATTGTTTCACACAACCTGAAGCAACCTGAACCTGAAGACCTTTATACAGACTGAGGACAACAGCTCCACCAGATAGCTCCAGACATCCCTCGTTATTGTGTAGATTATGGTTTTTGGATTATAGCACTGGAAAGTTTTGTAAATGTCGAACAACACAGTGACAACGACACAATATGTAGGCGCAGTGTGATGACATCAGTGGTACATTGCTCTCCCTCCTCCTTAGCCTGTTTGCCACTGTAGAGTCAATTCACTTGCCTCTAGTTGTGGCCTGGGTAACTGACACAATGCCCTGCCAGCCTGATCCTTCCCTCTCTGACTTTGTCTGTGACCTGTCTTATTTCCCGCAACAGTATAGTGTGATGATAAGAGCACACTCACTTCACACAAGTGTGATTTTTACAAATGGAAATAAACAAACAAATAACATACATACCTTCATACATTAGGGACATTAACAGCAACCACCAGAACCAGAGCATTTGTTGTTTTAAACGAGTGAGCTTGCTATTTCATTCATTCATCTGTAGAGAGCTACATGGCTGCAGCAGGCTACACACACCCAAGTGAGTCACGATAAACGCAGAATCACTTATTTGGCTACGACAGTGGTTTTCAACCATTGGGACCACCAGCGGTCCCTGAGAGGGTTTCAGTTGGTCCCCAGCTAAGTTGGCTAACCAGATGTAACTCCTAAGAGTGTAAACATTAAACCAAATGGACCCGCAAGGCCCGCGCATCACTACTGCCCTGATTCAATTCAGATTCCTAATTCGACAGCTGAATAGACTAAACAAATGCTGCAGTAGCTCCATGTAAGGCTGTTGTAGATAAAAAGAGGCTAGAGAGAAATGTGTCATAATAATGTTATGACATCATATATTGTTATCAATATTATTAACAACATAGGCTATTGTATAGAGTTTGGATACCCGACCGGAACCCTACCCCCGACGGCACGGGCTCATTAGCATAATTGGTGGTCAGGCATTCATTGGGGCCATGCTATATTGTTAATATATTGATATTAAAGTGCAAAATAGTACAATGTAACCTAAATAAAAATGAAAACAATCCGTCCAGTCTGTCTCTCTGTGTACCCCATGTCCTGGTTAACCAGGATGGATGGATGGTGCAGCTACAAGCAGCAGCACCCATGGTTGAGTTGCAGCAGCAACGAGCGGACATATAGCCCCATATTTAACCTCAGTCCCTGCACTCATTCTGTAGCCTGGCCCTACAGAACAAGCGCAGAGACTGAGGTCCCATTTGGGGCGATGCTTACTGCTGCAGCTGAAGAACCATATGGGACGGAGAACAACATTGAAGTCAAAAAGGCTGTGTGTCGGTCAAGAACATGGTGATGGCAAATGGTTGGTCACCAGCATTTAGAACACACACCCACCCAGGGTATCACAGGGTATCTGAAGGTGGGGGATGAACGTGGGGAGCCTGCAGGCCGAATTTGGTGTTTTTTTTTTTTACAACGTAGTTACTCAATTATATTAATAATCCTTTCCTTATATACAAAGGAATCAGAGTTGTTCTGTTGTTGTTGACGTCCCAGTGGAGAAGAAAACAAGCAAACAAGCCCTCAGTATGGTGGTGTCAATGAAATCCTCTATCTGTGAGAGTGGGGTGTGGTGACATACTCACAGTCAAACACAGTGTGCCAACACACACAGCTGATAGCAGTTCTTAAACAGTGCTCAGGTGGACAGCCTTCTGCAGATGATTGGCTGAGCTTGATGAGAGGCGGAGCCAAGCAGGTAGGTCTCCTTAGAGTTCTATAACAGAGCACTGCCACTCCCGTTGACTCCCAATGCTACGGCTGAACAGAGAAAAGGTACACGTGAGGTACACGGCTATTGGCTGAAAAGCACACGTGACTCCTGCAAGTTCCGAACAAACCACCTATGATAGTTCCAAACAAACCACTCAAGTCCATCCACTTGCATTGACAGCAGAGCTCCAGTGCAGGGCACGAAGTCTACTATAGACTACTATAGACTTCTGTACACTAGTAGTATAATAGTACTACTATAGTAGTATGGATTTCTGCACCAGTAGTATAATAATACTACTATAGTAGTATGGATTTCTGTATAGTGGTAGTATAGTAGTGTAGCGCCTGGGATTCAAACCCAGATCTCTAGACCAAAGCGACATCCCATTGGTCCGGGGGCAGATACTAGACTTTGGAGGCCATCACGACAGAGGCTGTATATAGCCACCAGTACTACTATAGTAGTATAGACTTCAGTATACCGGTAACTCAACAGTTGGCCTTAGTGCCTCGATTAGATTGATTCTAGTCACTAGACTCAATCTCAGACATGTGCTGTGTGTGTCATTTGAATTGTTGTCATTGTAAACAACAGCTAGTCCATTTTGAACTTGGCCCCTATGTGTACAAGCCAGCTATGTTTATAACTGACACAGAGACATTTACGGTCGAAACTCCTCCTAGAGACGTGCATACTTTTTGGTGGAGAGAGAGAAAGAGATTACAGTGCTTTTGGATGTCCAGTGATCAGTCCAAGACGTGGATGTTCTAACAGCAGAAGAAGTGCAGAGCTTCTGTAAGTTTCTGATGTTTATTATTGTTGAGCTGTACTCAGTGTTGTAGTGGTACTTTTAGAAGTGGGGGGACGCCTCTTAAAGGGAAATTCCACCCATTTTATTTTATTTTTTCTGAGAGTGCACAAATGTGAACCAAATGGACCCTAGCGGGTCCATTTGGTTCCATTTGTGCACTCTCAGAAAAAAGGAAACTCATTAACATGGTGAAACACATCTTGATGATGTCATTGAGATGTATTTCACCACGCTAATGATTTTTTTTTCCTTTTGCCCCAAAAATATTTTAGAGAAGTGGGGGCACGCGTCCCCCCACGTCCCCCCTCCACTACGCCCCTGGCTGTACTGTATACACTATCATTGTTTTGTCCCTTTGTAAATGATAGACAGCACAGTCAGAAACACTAGTCAGCAGACAGTAGAGAGAGGAGGAAACACACTTATTAGGTAATATCATAGCATGTGTCATAGTAGTAGATGATGTTTTTATATTGTTGTGTTTCCATTGTTGAGCGCTGTCATTGTTTTTATGCTCTTAGAATAAAACACATTCCAGAAGCAGTGCCTCACGCAGTGGAATACACTCTGAAGTTTTCTGTAACACAACAAATAAGGTAAATACTCATTGTTTTGATTATTTTTATGAAAATGTTCTTTCATGCTCTATACATTCAATATAGTGCAGGTGACATGGTGAAATTAACATTTAGAGTTGGTTTAACTATGGTCAAATGGATGTTATAGGAATGTTATGTTATTGCAGGTGGTTATTTACATCAGTTTTGACTAAACAGTGACATCCTCAGTCGCTGTGTTGTACTGAGTTTTACTGAGGTTATATAGGCCAGGCAATCAAAGATATTACCCAAAATAAATAGCAAAAGTAATCATTCAAGGTGTTTCATGATCCTTAGGTTAGGTCAAAATAACAATGAAAATGATTATTATTGGTAATTCAAAGTTGAAATGAATTATGTAATGTGTCAAACTAGCAGTTATTTGTGATTCTGAATATTCCAACGTCATCAGGACTAGCCCTGATCAAGACCTGTATAGGATGAAGCATGTTGGTGTAATAAAGGTTGTGCTCGGATCTCCAACAAGACTTTTTTCTTGTACTAATCTGAGAGCCCCCCAAAATAATGCACGACCCCCAGGTTGAGAACCGCTGATGACTGTACAATGTACATGAATAAATACACACATACTGTACCATCTCTCTCTCTCTCTCCCCTCTCTCATGCATGGTTACAATCTATGTCTGACCTTGGTATTACTTTTCTTTTCTTGATGACAAAGTCAACAGTATTGTATATCTATAAACAAGCACCGACAGGAGATGAGCACAGCCCCTATAATATCCAGACTAGACAATACACTAATAGTTCAAATGTAGAATAGTGTAAGTATCCTGTATTTAGTAACAGAGTAAAAACTCTGTTACTAAATTCTACTAAACTCTGAATCAGTTTGTAGTGTGTGTGTGTGTATGCGCACGCGCGTGTGTGTGTGAACTGAACATGTTGATGAAGTTGTACATCTGAGCTTTGAATTGTAGACCCTATACTGTTACAGGATAATTAATGTGTTGATTATAAACACATGTGATACATGTTATGAATATTATAATCAGTTTAGTGTAGTTTCCATGTACACCCCAGGCCTGGTAAAACATTAAATACACAGATAATACTTTCACTGTCATCTCCTTCCATGATGATCAAGAAACTCACAATGTTTATCAGCAGCAATGTGCAGATTATTATTATTATTAAACCTGATAGCAGGTGGAATTAATGTTTTACCAGACCTGGGCTGTGGAAACTAAACTGATTATAGGACTACAGGTTGAACTTTTTTCAGATATTACCCCCCCCCCAAAAAAAAATGCACCAGGCTGGTACTACACGATGAATTTCAATTCACTTACCCTACCTTTAATCTAAATGTAACATCTTTGAAATATCGTCGAGTTCTATCAAACCTGATCATTGTGATTAGTGGGATTATTCATAGGAGACAATGACTGACACACACACACACACACACACACACACACACACACACACACACACACACACACACACACACACACACACACACACACACACACACACACACACACACACACACTTTGAAAACTGCACGACTGTAATCATTATATTGTCCAATTTGTGATATAACTGCAATTAAGAAAACTATAATAACAGCAGAATATTATAACTCACTGTGTGTTAATGTTTTCCGAGCCGCTTCGACCTCTATCCATCGATTGAATAGACACTTATCAACAGAAATGTTACGATCCAATCGTGCCGGTATAGCAGATATTCAGATACCCGCCGGGCAAGTAGATATTTTGTATTCATTGCATCGGTGGATCACGGATACTACTAGTAGGGCGGGGCGAAGCATAGTTTTACTGAAGTTATGTTTAGGGTTAGTAACCGCATAAAGCACCGTCTAACCCTAACCCTAGCCTAATCCTAAACCCTAAACATAACCCCAGTAAAACTAGGCTATGCCTACACCTAACCCCAACCCTAAACTTAACCTCAGTAAACTTGTGCCTAAACCTAACCTAACCCTAACCATAACTTCAGTAAAACTTCCTTCGCCCCGCCCTACTAGTAGTATCCGTGATCCACCGATGCAATGAATACAAAATATCTACTTGCCCGGCGGGTATCTGAATATCTGCTATACCGGCACGATTGGATCGTAACATTTCTGTTGATAAGTGTCTATTCAATCGATGGATAGAGGTCGAAGCGGGTGTGTTTTCCAGGTCAACCAACAGCTGTAGACAGGATGGACAGTGGAACCTCAGCTTCCATCACAGGTGAGATATTAACCTGTTTAAACTGGGAGTGCACCTATTTTAGCTAGGAATAGTAACAGTTTTCAGAAAACCCAAATAGGATTTAGTGGTTCTAGCATAGCATTAACTAGTTCTAGCCTAACGACATAGCAGATCTACAAGCATGGTAGTTTTGTGCCATGCACTGTGTGGCACAAATACATATTTGGAAAATACTCTGTGTTGAGTGTTTGAAAAATGTTTTTTTTTATGTTTGGCACAAAATAAAAGTTTGAGACTATTGTAATCATGTCATATAATTGATCAAAATAGATGAAACAGAGACTGATTTGTCGCATCTGTGATCTTAATGAATAAATACTATGTTTATTTTTTCCAACCAGGGAAGAACAGTGAGCCGTCAGAACTGAACATTGTTCTGATCGGAGGAATAAACAGTCCAAAGAGTTCAGTAGGAAACATCATCCTGGGCAGAGATGGTTTTAAAACAAACACATTCACAACTAAGAGTGTGATGAGACAAGAGTTAGTGTCAGGGAGACAGGTCAGTGTGGTCGACACTCCAGGATGGGGGTCTAATTCACCCCTAGATCTGACCCCAAAACTGACCCAGTTAGAAATCCAACAGAGTGTGTATCTGTGTCCTCCAGGACCACATGCCTTTGTCCTAGTGATGCCATTGGACGTCCCATATGTAGGAACAGGGATGTCAGCAGAGGAGCATGTGAGTCTTCTCCTCAGTGACAGAGCGTGGAAACACGCTATGATGGTGTTCACTGTAGCTGATAAAACCACCATGACACCTGATCTCATTAGATCTGACCCTGAGTTAAGATACCTCGCTGATAAATGTGAAGGTCACTTCCATATTCTTAACATTAGTGACAGAGGAGATGGTAGTCAGGTCACACAGCTGATGGAGAAGATAGATCAGATGGTGAAGAGTAATGGTGGTCACTATGAGACAGAAGAACATGTCTCAGAGGAACTGAAGGAGAAGGAGAGAACTATCAGCAGAAGAGCAGAACAAAGGAGGACAGACGCTCTGAAACCAACTACTGGACGTCCAAAACATACTGGTATGATTTGTTTTACTTTAGAGAACACACTCTAGGTAGTTATGTATAATTATTATTTGGCTACTCTTTCTCTTTCTCCATCATCATCTCCTCCACCTCCTGGGGTGAACCGGACCATAAAGCATATACACTCTATTTAAAGTGCCACCACAAACATGTGTTCACTATCTCCTATTTTTTGTGACCTCCGATTTTCCCCCCAACCTCCAGGGACCCCCATGTTAAAGACCTCAGAATCACGCAGCAGGCGCTCTCACAAAGTCCCAGAGAGACTTTTTTTCTGCACCCTAAGGTCCCAACTTCAAAAGTACAAGAACAACTGAAAACTGAAAAAAAAAAAAAAAAAAAAAAAAAAAAAAAAAAAAAATCCCGTTTTAAAACTCCTCACCTCTGTCCTGTTCAGGATTTGATCTCATATTCAAGAGGTCACTGTCGTCAGGATTTGCCACACATTTTCACCATTATTTGCACCTTTTTTTTTACACCATTTACCAAAACCAGATCACAACACAACTTGTTGTGTTAATTGTGAGCTTGTAGATCAGCTATTTTGTGCTATTTGCAGTGTGATTAATTGTGAAGTAATAATTATATGTCACAGGTTTTTAAATGATAAGCTGTCTAATTGGAAGTAAGCAATGTTTTCTCTGACAGGACTGACTGACCTCAGGATTGTGTTGTTGGGAAGGCAGTACTCTGGGAAGAGTTCAGCAGGAAACACCATTCTGGGAGGAAGTGGTTTTAAAGTTAGTCAGGCAGGTCAGAGGTCAGTGCAGTGTGAGGTGAGACAGGGCAGCGTAGCAGGGAGACATGTGACAGTGGTGGACTCACCAGGCTGGTGGTACAACCGTCCACTACAGGACACCTCAGAGATGGACAAACTGGAGATCCAGGACAGTGTGTGTCTCTGTCCTCCTGGACCACATGTTGTTCTTCTGGTCGTTCCTCTTCATAGAGCATTCACCAAAGCACAGAGAGTAGCATTAGAGGAACACATGACCCTTCTGTCACAGAGCGTGTGGAATCATGCTATAGTTCTGTTCACCTATGGAGACCTTCTGGGAGACAGAAGCATTGAGCAGCACATCGAGGCTGAAGGAGAAGACCTCTGCTGGCTTGTTGACACCTGTGGGAACAGGTACCATGTCTTCAACAATCAGAAGACAGATGACACTCAGGTCACAGAGCTGCTGCAGAAGATGGAGGAGATGGTGGCAGGAAACAGAGGTGGACACTATGAAGATGGTGGAGATGTTTCAGAGACGTTGTCAGAGAGGAAGAAGATCAGAGAGGAACATGTCCACACATTCATGACCAAGACACAGAGACAAAGAGCTGCTCTGAACGCTCTGTTTGAAGGTAATGTTTATCAGTGTGTGTGCAGCCCCTTCTCATTTCCACTGCGTCCAATTTGGACGCTATACGATCCTACCTTGGCATCCGTTTTGGATGCCAGGGTAATCTTTTTCTTCTTCTTCTCTAACTTGAACACTTGCTCCCTCTAGCGGCCAGTTATAGAACTGCCAAATTATCACCAAGAGAGCAGCCATGCAGACTTGATCAGGCAACCTTCTGAATACTGCCCATGCTGCTTTACCTCCTAAGCCACCTGAGCCCTGCTGATTTGCACATAGTTTTACTAAGATTAGGGGTAGGCGTAAACCTAACTATGCCTAAACCTAACCCTAAACTTAACCTCAGTAAAACTATGCCTAAACCTAAGTCAGTAAAACTATAAAGTCAGTAAAACTTTGCCTAAACCTAAGTCAGTAAAACTATAGTCAGTAAAACTATGCACAAATCAGCATGGATCATGGTGGCGCAGGATGTAAGGCAGGTGTGTGTGTGTGTGTGTGTGTGTGTGTGCGTGTGCGCGCGTGTGCATGTGTGTGTGTGTGTGTGTGTGTCAGGAGAACATCAGAGTCTACCAGATGTGAAGGTGATGCTGGTTGGTGGATAACAGAGTCAGAGGAACAGAGCTGGAAATCTCATACTGCAGGAGTCTGGTGTGTTTAAACCAATTATATACAAGGTGAGTTATATTACAATAATGTGATTTAGTACTTATTATAATTAAGTAAACAGTAAAGAGATTGTCTGTGTTTTCTGAAGATAATGTAGCAGTATATACAGCATATCTGCTGCCATGAATGATCATGTGATCAGTTAAGTGTCATTTTAGATTTGTGTGTTGGCTTTTCAGAATAATAGATGCACAAGCTCATGTGTCGCTTCTGATATTTCTTTTTTTTTTCTTCTTCTTCTTCAGGAGTTTAAAACCCAGAATAAACTGACAGAATGTGTCAGACAACAGAGACAAGTTGCTGGAAGAACAATGAGTGTGGTGAACTGTCCAGACTGGTCGACTACACCTCCATCACAGAAGACCAAAGACGTCCTTCTACACGGTGTGACTCTGTGTTCTCCTGGACTCCATGCTGTCCTGGTGACTGTCGATGTCAGGTCCAGTTTCTGTGAAGCTGACAGGAGATCAGTGGAGGAACACATGGAGCTGCTGGGGGACAGAGTCTGGAGACGTGCTCTGGTTCTGTTCACAGAGGGATTCTGGCTGGGAGGGAGACGTGTTGAGGAGTACATCGAGTCTGAAGGAGAACCTCTGAGGAGGATCCTGGAGAAATGTGGCTACAGGTACCATGTTCTAAACTCCAGTGACTGGGACATTTCACAGTCACAAGTCCCAGAGCTGATGGAGAAAATAGAAGACATGGTGATGAGGGACAGAGGACACTTTGGACAGATGACACTCATTACAAGACTGAGAGGAAGAACAGAAGAACAATGGAAGAAGAGAGAGCAGGAGATCATACAGAGGATGTTGAAGTTTGTGGCAATGGATCCAGACGCAGAAGAACCATCCCTGCCAGGTGTCAGGATAAAGAACAGCATCGACCTAGAGGATGCAAAGAGCATGGACTTTCCTCCCCATAGTGAGTATTTGTGCGTGTGTGCGTGTGTGTGTGTGTGTGCGTGTGTGCGTGTGCGTGTGCGCGTGCGTGCGTGCGTGTGTGCATCAGTTGTAAATGTGTTTCTGTGTGTTGTCTACTTGTCTTGTGTTCCAGTGAGTGGAGGAACTCGCTCTTCAGGATATGACACCACCAGTGAAGCTCCAACCCACACTGATGCTGATGTAAGTGTGACAGAGGAAGATGTTTCAGAGATGAAACTTTAGTCTGACATTAATCACACATTTTAATTCTCATCTCCTTACTTAATGAGTTAATGTTTCCTTGTATTTTCAGTCTGTGGTGAAAGGGCTAGAAGAATCATCCCTGCCAGATGTCAGGAGAAGGCACAGCATAGGGATCAATCCTCCAAGCAGTGAGTATCAATATACTGTTTACATTATGATGTCATCACTGACAGCTGGAAACCTTGCATGTCCAATAATGTTACTTTTAAGGAAATAGGAAGAATATTCCTGTTTAGTGATTCCACTCGACTTGAACAGAGCACTGCAATGTGACAGTTAGAGTTCACTATTGCCCTGGTCACTAAGATTTCAGTAAGTTGCCATGGTAACCATGTCTGTGTGTGAGTGAGTGCGTTTTTATCGTTATTGTAAATGTGTTGTCTTGTGTTCCAGTGAGTGGAGGAACTCACTCTTCAGGATTTGACACCATGAGTGTGATTTCAAGTCAGCCAGAGACTGATGTAAGTGTGAGAGATGAATATGTTGATACAGTACAGTATATTAAACTAAAACATTGTTGATGAACAAAAGATTTTGTTGCAAATTAACACCTTTGCAGTGATGGTTTTATGTAAAATATACTGTAAATCATATGTACATACTGATGATTGATACATCTCTCTCATATTAGGATAATATTTGCATCTTTTCATAAACAGTATTCCAATGCTCCTTCTCTTTCCTGTTAATATTGTGACAAGGAGAGACGACAGAAGACTCTGTTTGAGAGACTGACAGGAGTTAAAACTCTAACAGCAGAAGAATGGAAGAAGAGAGAGGAGGAGGTGATCGACGCCATGTTGACGTTGGTGATGACGGAACCACAAGAACCAAGTAGTGAGTCTTACTGTTGTCCTCTTATGTGGACATACATTACTTACTATAATGTGTGTGTTTGTGCATTTAATAGAATAGCAAGATTGGATGCATTTTCATTAAAGACTGATTAGTAGACTGCTGAGGAGATGAACATTTAGGGTGACCAGATGTCCCCTGTTGCGAAGAGAGCCTCATTTTAAGACTTTTTTCAGGCGTCCGACATATTGAGACCCTGTCCCTCTCTGTGACAGCCATCAGTGTACAAAAGCTATAATTGCTATTCTCTTTTCCAGCAAGATGTGTTTTTCTCTAAAGGCCTGTATTTTGCATTGTTTTTTAAAAGATTTTTTCCCCCCAATTTATAAAAAGCAAGAAACTTACTTTACAAACCCAATCCATGAATAAGACCAATAAACAAAAGACATTAGGAAGGATACACTATTAACCACACCATACCATACAGAAACAGTAAACAACAGCCACAGTACATGCCTCAGGCTCAGACTCATTTACCTGTACCATTTTTTTTTCATCAATTACACAAGGTACACAATTACCACACAAACAAGTATACAAATGATGTATATCACAGCTAAGTGGTTAACCTGACCTTGTTTTTCTATTGTTCAAAGCCTGTTATAATAGACTAACATGAAAGAAATATCCCTTAGGCTACAGTAGGCCTACCAGTAAATCAACGCTACCACCTATGAGCAAAAGTAGATTTTAAAACAATGAGGTTGTGTTTTTATCTAATTGTAATATTTGTTGTGTTGCATTGTCTTGTGTTACAGTGAGTGTTTTATTCTAATTGTAATGTGTGTTGTTGTGTTGCCTTGTGTTACAGTGAGTGTTTTTATTCTAATTGTAATGTGTGTTGTGTTGCCTTGTGTTACAGTGAGTGTTTATATTATAGTTGTAATGTGTGTTGTGTTGTCTTGTGTTACAGTGAGTGTTTTTATTCTAATTGTATTGTAATGTGTGTTATTGTGTCTTGTGTTACAGTGAGTGTTTTTATTCTAATTGTAATGTGTGTTATTGTGTTGTCTTGTGTTTCAGTGAGTGGTGACACACCTTCTACCAAGGTCTCTGATTGGCTGAACAGACATGCTGGACCAACAGCGCCCTCTTCAGGAGATAACACCATGAGCATGGCTCCCAGCCAGGCAGACACTGAAAGACACTGAAATGCTGTGAACAGGACTAGCAAAGGTTTATTTTTCCTGGTCAAAAGAGTTGAATCGAGTTTTAATGATAAAAAAAAAAACACTCAAATGTAAAAGGTTATCAGGTTGACTGGACACAATGGACCTGGCCATCACCATTGAAATAAATGTACAGATGTCCATTTGTATTAATATGAACATATTTATACATTGGTTGGCATTTAAATCAGTTTAGGTTCATGTATATTTGTTTTGATTCGTGTGTTGTATGTAAATGCATTTTATCATGTACAGTATATTTCTATAAGGGCCTATAGTAAAATGTTCAAGTTTAAGTGCAGAGGGAAATTAAACTAAACTAAGGCCTGGCCGATATATCGCCCAGCATCAGGTTTATATGTCCTTATTTCAGTTATATTGACATGTCTATATCTCTTTTTAATCTCTACATTTACAGCCATGTGAGCTGTCATTGAAGAGAACATGGTTGTACTTTAACGTTATTGGTGTAAAAGCTCAAGTTTATCATGCCATGTTTTATGTTGTCTGTAACATTCATCCTGCATATTGATGTACACTGTTCTGTTTCATCAATCATGGGATAAATAACTACTTCATGGAAGAGACAATGCTGGACATTATTTTGTTCTCTTTTACCAAAATATCTTTACTATCTATACCCATGATTAATAGGCACACATATTTGTGCAGTTATACATTGTAAGTGTGTTTTTTTTATTATTCATTGTAAATGTGTCTGTTTTTATCAGGGAACGTTATTACACTTCTGGTATAAAATTGGACACAAACAAGTCAAGAGGTGAGGTTATGTTTAGATGCACATTCAACCCCATTCCCCCATTCACTTTTAAACATGTTTTACTGCTACATTAACACCATAGTCTAATTAATTATTAATGTAAACGACCTTAAGGGACTTCTACTGTTTGTTATTGTGTTTACAGTTAGGAGTGTTGAGTGTGTTTGCTAGATGAGTAGCTTTGACAGCACTGTATGGCATGGCTGAGGGAACATGGGGTGCTGGGGGGGCTGGAGCACCTGCTCCCCTCAAACACAGCACCCCCTCAGACAGGAGCTACAAGCACCCCCTCCACCAGGCACAGCACGCCCCAAAACAGGAGGAAAAAAATAACATAAAATAAAAAATATATAATATCAATAATAATAAAACATGTCACTTTATTATAATGGAGACTAAAATAAAATATGCATTTTTGGTGGGGTGTTTGTTTTTATATTCATCATTACCTCTGCTCGGCTGCTGACGCTGTTTCCGGCTATTTTCGGTTACCTTTCCTTTACGCACGGTGCACGTTGCGCGCCGTTTGAATCCACCGGTCAGCTGGGCCTAACAGTGAGTGTTGTGTTGTCAGTCAGCATGGCTCAGAAGCGGATAAGTGATTTCTTTGGTGGGCCCAAGCCCAAAACAAAAGTTGTTCGTCCCAGCAGCAGCAATGTACAGGGGACGAGTGCTAACTTTGTTGAAAAGGATTATAATGTCGTGGAGTTGTCGGAGGGAGAGGAGGAGGAGGTTGTGGACGACAACAACAGAAGAAGCAGGGGATGAGGGAATTCATCGCCGTCACCCCGGAGCGCAAGAGCACCTTTGGAGTATAACGTAGGCTAAAGCCTTTACTATTTAACTATAATATTTCTCACTAATATTTACGAATATGGGAAATATGCGAGAAATAATATAGTATTAACTAATTACTATGGCCGCCGTGCCAACTGAACTGCTGCCTGCTGCTGAAATTTAACGTGAGATATTATGTATTGTGTTGTGTTCGATTCTGACGGGGAGGGCTGTGTGACGATGATGATGATGATGATGATGATGATGATGTGAACACACGGGTTGCCGAACCCAAGCGCGCTGCGCTGTCAACTTGTTGCTGTTGGGACTTTTAAAAATATACCTCCTACTGGACCTCAGCTCCTCTGTTTAGCCTATAATTTAAACTAAAACAACTGTCAGTTGTTTTAGTTTGGGTTGCTGTTGAGCGTTTGTTGTGATTATATATCCTGCGTGAGGATTCTGTAGGCCTATTCATTCAGCCTATATGTTCAAAACAAGTGATTTATGTAGGCCAGGCCTAATAAATATGCTATTTCACATTATAGGCATCTTGTTCATAACTTGTGTGTGGAGAGGGAAATTAAAGAGTAGGCCTACTTTAACACGCAAAAATGCGCGTGCATGAAACGCGTGCACGCGCATTTTTGCGCACCCCCACTTCCAAGCTCAGCCCCTGCTACTGTAAAATAGTTCCCGCGGCCATGCTGTATGGTTTCAAGGGTGACATTTGTGTTTGCCATAAACACTTCAGGTGCAGATGTGTGCACATCTGGGAGGGCCAGAAGTCAGGACATGTGTTCCAGATGTGTGACACATCTGGGAGGGCCAGGAGTCAGGACATGTGTTCCAGATGTGTGACACATCTGGGAGGGCCAGGAGTCAGGACATGTGTTCCAGATGTGTGACACATCTGGGAGGGCCAGGAGTCAGGACATGTGTTCCAGATGTGTGACACATCTGGGAGGGCCAGGAGTCAGGACATGTGTTCCAGATGTGTGACACATCTGGGAGGGCCAGGAGTCAGGACATGTGTTCCAGATGTGTGACACATCTGGGAGGGCCAGGAGTCAGGACATGTGTTCCAGATGTGTGACACATCTGGGAGGGCCAGGAGTCAGGACATGTGTTCCAGATGTGTGACACATCTGGGAGGGCCAGGAGTCAGGACATGTGTTCCAGCACTGCCTGTGGTCTAGCCAGCAGCTCACAGTGACTATACTGCAGCTTACATTATCCTGCCTGGGATTGGAACCTGCAGCTCCCCCATGATGAGAGCGCTGACATTTGGACTGTTCAACTACAATCATTAGGGTGACCAGATCCAAACTGTTCATCTGAGGGACAGAAGTATCACTCATTGTGTGGGACAACTTATTACTTACAGTATGTCATATTCGACTATAGAGACCTAATGTTGGCCATCATTTTGTTATTAAACCTCTCTGGTGTCTCACATTTTGTTTTAAAATACTAACGTTGGCCATGGGTTAATTTTGGTCATGAGTTCATTGATAATGTAACCTATAGATCTAGAGGGGTATAGGGGCTTATTTCTCATGTTATCTCATGCATCTTATAGGAAAAGCAACAATAAGAGATCTTCCACAGAAAGACAACTCCTATGGGACTAACTATGAGGATATTTGAACACTGATGTCTGTCAGTCACAGTGAGGGACACAGTCTGAAGTCTGCCTGAAAAATCAAAAGAAATCTAACATTACCAGAAAACTAACATAACCAGACATGTCTGGTAATTGTAGTTTTCCTTTGAGTTTCATGCAGTACCTCTTGTCATCCAGTTGGTGTCCTACCTGACCATGTGATCTACAGGACAGAGCAGTAAACAACCTTTAGTTTGGTTATACGTTCAGTGTTGCCAACTTGGCGCATTTGTCGCTATATTTAGCTCTTTTCCAGACCCCCCTAGCGCCAAAATTAGTGAAAAACTCCTGGCGGAAAATCTAGTGCTTTTTGACTGGTGAGTTTGGGTGAAATTGATTGACAGGCGCCAGAGATAAAACCCTCATTTTTCACCATTTCTCCTCCTATGACAGTGGTTTTCAACCAGTGGTCCCCAGGATAAATGATGGATAGTTGGTTAACCAGATGTAACTCTTTGAGAGCGTAAAAATGAAACCAAATGGACCCTTGCGGGTCCATTTGGTTTCATTTTTACACTCTCAAGAGTTAAAATATTCATCATATGAATTAGACCAAGTCAACACAACTAGAGAATGTAGAAGATTAATGGTCATTTAATGGTCATATTCCCTTCCAGGCGAGCATCTAGCGCATTCTAGTGCATTTTGGAAGTGCCACTAGTGCATTTTGGATTTGGGCAGTTGGCAACACTGTATACGTTCAACATTCATAACTTGTATGCTACTGGCTGGTTGTATTCTTTTTGAAAAGAATATGAGAGACACCCCGATGGAATAGTACAAAAGAACAAATCTGAGAAAGCAGGAACATTTCCAGATAGATGGACAACACCTTGAAGAGGTAGAGCAGTTGACTTATAGGAGTCATAGTTTACACAGAGGGAGGAGGCATGGAGGACCTGAGGAGTACAGTGTCAAAAGCTGGTGGTTCATTCATCAGACTGAGAAACAGTTGGACAGATAGAGATACTTTTATTATCCCACAGCCGGGAAATCATTCACCCAGTGGCAGCACAGCAGTTAAAGGGACATTTCAGCCTTTTTAACAAAAACATATATATTAACAACATTTTAGAAGATTTAGAGCACTTTCCCGAGGGTCTTTATGTGTGTAATATTTGGTTTTAGATATTGCACATTTTAGCGGTGAGTCCAGTGTCTCATTTTAATCAACACTACTTTCAGGACTACATGTTGTGTTGGTAAGATACCCCACCGACCCACCCATTCACCCACAAGGAGGAGCAGTGCATCAAAGCATTGTGGAGTAGTGTCTGTGACACACACACACACACACACACACACACACACACACACACACACACACACACACACACACATGGTTCATGATAATTTATAATAAGAATAAGTAAGAATACTAAGTAAGAATGAACTAATATGGAAAGGGTTGAACAGACACACTGTTCTGGTTGGACCATAATGTAAAAAGACGTATGTACTTTTATGTCCAGAGAGTCATTTAGATTAGAAGGTTAATGATTAACTTTATACTGCTGGATTTACAGGAACTGTCTGGAGGTCTGAAGTTTAGTCAGGACTTGTAACTTCAACCACACCTTGTTGGCAGGTAAGAATTCTGACTGAACTGCAACAGTACAAATATGATTATAAGGAGATTACCTCAATTCAAATGTGGAAAACTGTTGTATTATTACGTTGTATTTCTCTTACACAAATCCAGTAATGTCTTTGTTTTGTTTGATACTGTTTGTTTTCAATACTGTAGCAAATGGCAGGAAGCTTTTTACAGAGTTATTTTCTATCAGTGGTCGAGGGAGAATGAAAAGTTATGACCCTCAATATTATTTATTACAGTATTATTTTCTGAGGTTGTCATAATATTCTTGTAATTATTTCTGAAGTTGTTTTGTGAGCATTATGAGTGAGTTTTGTAAACATTACTTGTATTTATAATAATATCTCCATTTGGCGCTAGTCTGTCAGATGCTTTTCCAGGTCTGAAGCTGATTATGTTTGTCATTGTAGCTGTTTTACATTAATATCAGGATATACAGATGGATAAAGGAAGTGGCAAAGTGAGGTTAGGACTGTCTGTGTGGATGTATGAGCTGTCAATCAGACAGGACATTTATATATGAGCTGTCAATCAGACAGGACATTTCTGTGTGGATGTATGGGCTGTCATGGCAAAGGTTGTTAATAGGCAGTTTAGGCAATGACTCTTTTCACTACGGCTCCATTTGTGAAAGTACCGGTGCTATGACACAATTGCTGTAGCTGTCAATCTTGACAGGTTACCATGGTGGCGCTGTACAGTGTGCCAAACAGACGTTGTAGACACTACCTTAAAGTGTACGTTCTGCCATAGGAACGGCTGCTATGGCAAGCAGGTTTATCTATTGAACACAGACCAACTTCCTGTAGTATGTAGTACCGACTTGCTGTAGTATGCTTAAAGTCCCTAGTATATGAAGAAACTTTATTGGTAGTAAGTAGACATTGCTTACTCCAACCACCAGCACCAACAGAGGTGACATGACGTCCCTGACCAAGAGTCTTACAACAGATAAAAACTATTAAGCAATAGAACACACGTTTTATTTGACTCATATGTATCTCATATTAATCTCATAATAATCTCATATGAGTATAGAGCCTTCGTCATACTGAAAGTCTTTTCAGGATTTTATCCCAGTTTGTTGCTTGGATAAAGAATGTTAATAACGAATGAGTCCATTCCAAGCATTCATTTTGCCCAAAAAATCTTCCTTGGGTTAAAAACAGCCATAACCGTGTTGACAAATATGATGAGGTCAGCACATTTGGGCAAGTTGTTATGGCGATATTTCATCCAATGAGTGATTTTGTGCAAAACTAATGCTAAGAATGGATTCAGCATCATGAAAACTGTCTAGTTTGATATGTCACTTACTACTTAAAGCACAATGAAATTTAGAAAATATTTGCCTTCAATAGAATGTCAATGGTGGACTTACTGTAAAGGCCATTTTCAAACCTTTCCCCTCAGACAATTCTAGGCACGTTTTATCTGTTATTCAGGATATATTGAAGATACAAAATCAGCTGAGTTTGATTTTTTTTGCAATTAGTTCTAGGTCAAATGACATTATTACTGGACTAGGAAGGAAGTGAGAACACATTTTACACTATATTGTTGGTCATGAACATGAGCATTATGACTAAAATATCTAGAAGTTACACACATTACACACCCAGGACAGTGTTTATTGAGTCCTAAATGTCATTCAAATAAGATCTGGTTGCTAAAAGAGGTGAAATGTTCCTTTAACACATGGTGAAGTAGAAGTTGCTATTGACCTTTTGACCTGCAGTCTAGTGTCCAATCACATCGTAGTAACCAGTGATGGGGGTCCAAAATTTATGAGCTCGGGACCAAAGGAGAAATGTGAAAATATCAGATCTACAAGCCCACAATGTGCCACAATTGTGCATGTGCATGTGTGCACAATGATTTAATATAATAATGTTTATGGTTTATAGTTATTTTATGAACTAATCAAATGGTTGGTTCATTCCTGCTGGACAGTGAACTGAACATGTTGATGAAGTTGTACATCTGAGCTTTGAATTGTAGACCCTATACTGTTACAGGATAATTAATGTGTTGATTATAAACACATGTGATACATGTTATGAATATTATAATCAGTTTAGTGTAGTTTCTATGTACACCCCAGGCCTGGTAAAACATTAAATACACAGATAATACTTTCACTGTCATCTCCTTCCATGATGATCAAGAAACTCACAATGTTTATCAGCAGCAATGTGCAGATTATTATTATTAAACCTGATAGCAGGTGGAATTAATGTTTTACCAGACCTGGGCTGTGGAAACTAAACTGATTATAGGCCTACAGGTTGAAGTTTTAATCTAAATGTAAACTCTTTGAAATATTGTTGACTTCTATCAAACCTGATCATTGTGATTGGTGGGATTATTAACATAACAGGCACGCACACACACACACGCCTAACATGGACTCCCATGGAAGCCGTTGAAAACTGCTGGACTGTTTCATTATATTGTCCAATTTGTTATAGAACAGTAATTACAAAAAACTATAATAACAGCAGATTATTATAACTCACTGTGTGTTAATGTTTTCCAGGTCAACCAACAGCTGTAGACAGGATGGACAGTGGAACCTCAGCTTCCATCACAGGTGAGATATTAACCTGTTTAAACTGGGAATGCATACATTTTAGATAGAAATAACATAGAGTTTTCAGAAACTCTATGTTATCAGTTTTCAGAAAACCCGAATAGGATTTAGTGGTTCTAGCATATCGACATAGCAGATCTACAAGCATGTTTTGTGCCATGCACTGTGAGGCACAAATACATATTTGAAAAATACTCTGTGTTCAGTGTTTGAAAAATGTTTACATTTTAAAATGGCACAAAATAAAAGTTGAGACTATTGTAATCATGATCAAAATAGATGAAACAGAAACTGATACTGTTTGTCGCATCTGTGATCTTAATGAATAAATACTATGTTTATTTTTTCCAACCAGGGAAGAACAGTGAGTCGTCAGAACTGAACATTGTTCTGATAGGAGGAATAAACAGTCCAAAGAGTTCAGTAGGAAACATCATCCTGGGCAGAGATGGTTTTAAAACAAACAGAATAACAACTAAGAGTGTGATGAGACAAGAGTTAGTGTCAGGGAGACAGGTCAGTGTGGTCGACACTCCAGGATGGGTGTCTAATTTACCCCTAGATCTGACCCCAAAACTGACCCAGTTAGAAATCCAACAGAGTGTGTATCTGTGTCCTCCAGGACCACATGCCTTTGTCCTAGTGATGCCATTAGACGTCCCATATGTAGGAACAGGGATGTCAGCAGAGGAGCATGTGAGTCTTCTCCTCAGTGACAGAGCGTGGAAACACGCTATGATGGTGTTCACTGTAGCTGATAAAACCACCATGACACCTGATCTCATTAGATCTGACCCTGACTTAAGATACCTCACTGAGAAATGTGAAGGTCGCTTCCATGTTCTTAACATTAGTGACAGAGGAGATGGTAGTCAGGTCACACAGCTGATGGAGAAGATAGATCAGATGGTGAAGAGTAATGGTGGTCACTATGAGACAGAAGAACATGTCTCAGAGGAACTGAAGGAGAAGGAGAGAACTATCAGCAGAAGAGCAGAACAAAGGAGGACAGACGCTCTGAAACCAACCACTGGACTTCCAAAACATACTGGTATGATTTCATTTACTTTAGAGGACACACTCTCGGTAGTAATGTACAATTCTGATTATTATTACATTTGTAGTGTGATGAATTGTGAAGTGAGGAACACATGCACACATTCGCGACTGAGACAGAGACAGAGTATGATCTGGAGTGAACGTCACATTCTTACGTTGTTGGGTGCAATTTATCTAGTGGATGCCTTTAGCAATGGAACAATTCAAAGACATCAAAACAATTAGATGCGATTATCTCCGCCCACGGAGATGACAAGGCGGTGTGCCACACATCCACACGTTCGTCACGACTAGTCGGACACATGTTTCACCTCACACGGTTCACCAGACGGGTTAGGGTTGAGCTCTAAGCTTTGAGGTGTGATAACTCCTCCTCTGAAGGTCAGAGGGGCGTGCCGCATGACCACGCACAGAGGCATGGGCATCCTGTGCACAGGCATGCGGTTCTGGAAAGGGCTGACTATTTTTGCCATGTTTCGGGGTATTTTGCAGACTTTGGATGCCATTTTGAACACTTACCTGAACTCGTGCAGCCAAACAGACAGTGCTGTTGGATTCAGTGCCGAAAAAGTGAGCCTGGTGACGTCCGTCTAAAGCTGTAAAGAAGAAGATTTGTTTGAAAATAAAGGCCATCATACTCTTTCTCTCTCCCTCCCAAACAAATGAAACACGCGCTGCAGTCAGGCTACTCTTTCTTTTTCTCCATCATCATCTCCTCCACCTCCTGCAGCATCAGGGAGGATGTTAAATGTGTTGATCATGTTGCTGGTACTGTAGTCCTACAGCAGCACCTGAACCAAACGTTTATGGTGTTCTCTGCACTAAACATGTGTGCTGTTGTGTGGACTGAGGGTCTGGAGCGGAGGATACTTCTCACTCCAGAGCACCCACTAGGTGGATTAAGCTACGCCCCATAATTATCTACCTATCCATCTACCCCCACCCACCTGGGGGAGAAAAAACACACCACCCCAGGGTGGATTGGAACACCCACTATCCTGGGGTGAACCCAGGAGAGTATTTATCGTGCCACTGCATGCAACATGTGTTCAAAACGATTTCCTATTTCCCCCCAACCTCCAGGGACCCCACGTTAAAGTGCTCAGAATCACACGGCAGGTGCTCTCACAGAGTCCCAGAGAGACTTTTTTTCCGTACCCTGAGGTCCCAAAAGCACAAGAACTGAAAACCCCCCCGTTTTAAAAATCCTCACCTCAGGTCCTGCGTGCCAGGATTGGCTTCGAACCGGGGACTTCCATGCTGCTCCATGTCCCCCACCCCCCCGCGAACACCTGAAAAACAAAATTAAAAAAGAGTTAAAGCTTTCTCCACGTTCAGGATTTGCAGCACACATTCAAGAGGTCACTGTTGTCAGGATTTCCCACACGTTTTCACCATTATTTTTTTACACCATTTACCAAAACCAGTTCTAGATCACAACATGACTTGTTGTGTTAATTGTGAGCTTGGAGATCTGCTATTTTTTGCTATTTGCAGTGTGATGAATTGTGAAATAATAATTATATGTCTCAAGTTTTTAAATGATAAGCTGTCAAATTTAAACAAAGTAAACAATGTTTTCTCTGACAGGACTGACTGACCTCAGGATTGTGTTGTTGGGAAGGCAGTACTCTGGGAAGAGTTCAGCAGGAAACACCATTCTGGGAGGAAGTGGTTTTAAAGTTAGTCAGGGAGGTCAGAGGTCAGTGCAGTGTGAGGTGAGACAGGGCAGCGTAGCAGGGAGACATGTGACAGTGGTGGACTCACCAGGCTGGTACTACAACCATCCACTACAGGACACCTCAGAGATGGACAAACTGGAGATCCAGGACAGTGTGTGTCTCTGTCCTCCTGGACCACATGTTGTTCTTCTGGTCGTTCCTCTTCATAGAGCATTCACCAAAGCACAGAGAGTAGCAGTAGAGGAACACATGACCCTTCTGTCACAGAGCGTGTGGAATCATGCTATAGTTCTGTTCACCTATGGAGACCTTCTGGGAGACAGAAGCATTGAGCAGCACATCGAGGCTGAAGGAGAAGACCTCTGCTGGCTTCTTGACACCTGTGGGAACAGGTACCATGTCTTCAACAATAAGAAGACAGATGACACTCAGGTCACAGAGCTGCTGCAGAAGATGGAGGAGATGGTGGCAGGAAACAGAGGTGGACACTATGAAGATGGTGGAGATGTTTCAGAGACGTTGTCAGAGAGGAAGAAGATCAGAGAGGAACATGTCCACACATTCATGACCAAGACACAGAGACAAAGAGCTGCTCTGAAAGCTCTGTTTGAAGGTAACATTGTGTGTGTGTGTGTGTGTGTGTGTGTGTGTGTGTGTGTGTGTGTGTGTGTGTGTGTGTGTGTGTGTGTGTGTGTCTGTGTGTGTCTGTGTGTGTGTGTGCGCGCACAAAAAAACAAAATGTGCTGTCTTGTACTGTCATATAACGCTGTTACTTATACCCATAGTACTGTGTGACATGCCTGTTGTATCATGAAAGCACGCAAGAATTTTGCAGATGCTCTAATGCACCTACGGTATAATATTTGTGTCCTTTTAGGCATATCCTTTGTGTGAACATACTGTAAATAAGTGGTTAAAATATGGGTGCATGCGTGCGTGTGCATGCACGTCTATCTGCATGTATATAGAAATAGAACAGATGATGCATGAATAAACAGACAAAAAACATAATTTACACAATTACATTGATGCAAGTGCTGTCAGATACATCTATGAAGGTATCAATGAAATCTATGAACTAACTGAGTGTGTGTGCGTGTGTGTGTGTGTGTGTGTGTGTGTGTGTGTGTGTGTGTGTGTGTGTGTGTGTGTGTGTGTGTGTGTGTGTGTGTGTGTGTGTGTGTGTGTGTGTGTGCGCGCGCATGCGCGTGCGTGTCAGGAGAACATCAGAGTCTACCAGATGTGAAGGTGATGCTGGTTGGTGGAGAACAGGATCAGAGGAGCAGAGCTGGAGATCTCATACTGGATGATAATGTGTTTAAACTAACTCCATACAAGGTGATCGAGTAATATTATGTTGTATATGAATGTGATGTTATAATTATACTGAATGACTTCACTCAGCGTAAAGAGATCAAATATGGTTTCTGAACATAATATAATAGTTATGTAACCGTATATATAAAAAGCCGGTATAGCAGCAGAGCTGAGCAGTCCTGACCCTTTCATGCCATTGCCTCTGCACATAAGTAAATTCTCTCTTCATTTTCTTCAGACTTTTCAAAAATAATTGATATAAAGATGATTACATCACGGATGAAGACAACTCAGGTCACATTATTTTCATGTAAGAAAAACAAAACAAAAAGTGTTGTATTGTGCTGTTTTTTATTCTTACTAATAATTTTGATTGTTCGGTAGCATAATTGTCTATATATATTAAGGGAAAACAGTCTATGAGGAAAATGAATGGGGATTTCACTTCTGGTCCACGGGCGACATCATGAAAGGGGGAGGGGACTGCACAGCTCAATATGCTGTCATAATGTCCATTGATCATGTGATCAGTATTTCAGTGATAAAGATAAGTGTGTCATTTTAAATTAATGCATTGGCTACTGCAAAATAGCACATGTACAAGCTCAGCATGTTTTATGTTCAAAATGTGAAAACTACTAATTTAGAATGTGTAGAATCAGCATCATGTGTAGAATCAGCATCATATCTTAATGATTTAATAAACTCCTCTGAGCATATGATGTGAAGATAGATTGTTAAATTGTCAGTTTTGAGTTTCTGTTTCAGACAACAGAGACTAACATACAGTAAACTTCATATTCCAGGAGTTTAAAACCCAGACTAAACTGACAGAATGTGTCAGACAACAGAGACGAGTTGCTGGAAGAACAGTGAGTGTGGTGAACTGTCCAGACTGGTCCACTACACCTCCATCACAGAAGACCAAAGACGTCCTTCTACACGGTGTGACTCTGTGTTCTCCTGGACTCCACGCTGTCCTGGTGACGGTTGATGTCAGGTCCAGTTTCTGTGAAGCTGACAGGAGATCAGTGGAGGAACACATGGAGCTGCTGGGGGACAGAGTCTGGAGACGTGCTCTGGTTCTGTTCACATATGGATACTGGCTGGGAGGGAGACGTGTTGAGGAGTACATCGAGTCTGAAGGAGAACCTCTGAGGAGGATCCTGGAGAAATGTGGCTACAGGTACCATGTTCTAAACTCTTCAAAGTCGGACATTTCACAGTCACAAGTCCCAGAGCTGATGGAGAAAATAGAAGACATGGTGATGAGGGACAGAGGACACTTTGGTCCTTCAAGACAGATGACCCTGATTGAACGACTGAGAGGACAGAAAACCTTAACAGAAAAACAATGGAAGAAGAGAGAGCAGGAGATGAGAGAGAGGATGTTGAAGTCTGTGATGACGGAGCCTGAAGAACCAACCCTCCCTGTCAGGAGAAGGAACAGCATGGAGATAGTTCAACCAAGCAGTGAGCATCAATATACTGCAAACTACCACATAGCTTTGATCCTGTGTGTGGTGTGTGTGTGTGTGTGTGTGTGTGTGTGTGTGTGTGTGTGTGTGTGTGTGTGTGTGTGTGTGTGTGTGTGTGTGTGTGTGTGTGTGTGTGTGTGTGTACTGTCATTATAAATGTGTTTCTGTGTGTTCTTGTGTTCCAGTGAGTGGAGGAACTCGCTCTTCAGGATATGACACCACCAGTGAAGCTCCAACCCTCACTGATGCTGATGTAAGTGTGACAGAGGAAGATGTTTCACAGATGAAACTTTAGTCCGACATTAATCACACATTTTAATTCTCATCTCCTTACTTAATGACTTAATGCTTGTATTTTCAGTCTGTGGTGACAGGACTAGAAGAATCATCCCTGCCAGCTGTCAGGAGAAGGCACAGCATACTGTTGTATCCTCCAAGCAGTGAGTATCAATATACTGTTTACATCATGATGTCATCACTGACAGCTGGAAACCTTGCATGTCCAATAATGTTACTTTTAAGGAAATAGGAAGAATATTCCTGTTTAATGATTCCAATAGACTTGAACAGAGCGCTGCAATGTGACAGTTCACTATTGACCTGGTCAGTAAGTTGCCGTGCAAACCATGTATTGTATGTTGTCTGTGTTCCAGTGAGTGTGTTTTTATCGTTATTGTAAATGTGTTGTCTTGTGTTTCAGTGAGTGGAGGAACTCACTCTTCAGGATTTGACACCATGAGTGTGATTTCAAGTCAGCCAGAGACTGATGTAAGTGTGAGAGACTATTATGTTGATGTATTAAACTAAAACATTGTTGATGAACAAAAGCTTTTGTTGCAAATTAACACCTTAGTGATGTTTTATATAAAACATAGTATATAAAATATACTGTAAATCATATGTACGTTGTACATACATACTGATGATTGATATATTGTCTCTCTCATATTAGGATGATATTTGCACTTTTTCATATACAGTATTCCAATGTTCCCTCTCTTTCCTGTTGATATTGTGACAAGGAGATGTAACAGTCTGTACACACTTAGACAGTACTGTAAATATAATGATCTGGACGAGACTAGCGTGTACTTCAGCGTGGCTTTACTTTATTGACAACAACCTTTATAGAGTGTAACAGAACATAGGTGGGTGCATCACTTAATGATGTTCCCAGGCTGTCACCGGACACTAAGGTTCCTATGCATATTCCCACAGGAGAGACGACAGAAGACTCTGTTTGAGAGACTGACAGGAGTTAAAACTCTAACAGCAGAAGAATGGAAGAAGAGAGAGGAGGAGGTGATCGACGCCATGTTGACGTTGGTGATGACGGAACCACAAGAACCAAGTAGTGAGTCTTACTGTTGTCCTCTTATGTGGACATACATTACTTACTATAATGTGTGTGTTTGTGCATTTAATAGAATAGCAAGATTGGATGCATTTTCATTAAAGACGGATTAGTAGACTGCTGAGGAGATGAACATTTGGGGTGACCAGATGTCCCCTGTTGCGAAGAGAGCCTCATTTTAAGACTTTTTTCAGGCGTCCGACATATTGAGACCCTGTCCCTCTCTGTGACTGACAGCCATCAGTGTACAAAAGCTATAATTGCTATTCTCTTTTCCAGCATAATATGTTTTTTGAAAGATTTTTTTTTATATAAAAAGCAAGAAACTTACTTTACAAACCTAATCCATGAATAAGACCAATAAACAAAAGACATTAGGAAGGATACACTATTAACCACACCATACCATACAGAAACAGTAAACAACAGCCACAGTACATGCCTCAGGCTCAGACTCATTTACCTGTCCCATTTTTTTTCATCAATTACACAAGGTACACAATCACACAAAAACAAGTATACAAAATTTGTATACTTGTTTTTACTTGTATATACTTGTATACTTGTATATCACAGCTAAGTGGTTAACCTGACCTTGTTTTTCTATTGTTCAAAGCCTGTTATAATAGTCTAGCATGAAAGAAATATCCCCTAGGCTACAGTAGGCCTACCAGTAAGTCAACCATACCACCTATGAGCAAAAGTAGCATTTAAAACAATATGAGGTTGTGTTTTTATCTAATTGTAATATTTGTTGTGTTGCATTGTCTTGTGTTACAGTGAGTGTTTTTATTCTAATTGTAATGTGTGTTGTTGTGTTGTCTTGTGTTACAGTGAGTGTTTTTATTCTAATTGTAATGTGTGTTGTGTTGTCTTGTGTTGCAGTGAGTGTTTTTATTCTAATTGTAATGTGTGTTGTGTTGTCTTGTGTTGCAGTGAGTGTTTTTATTCTAATTGTAATGTGTGTTGTGTTGTCTTGTGTTGCAGTGAGTGTTTTTATTCTAATTGTAATGTGTGTTGTGTTGTCTTGTGTTGCAGTGAGTGTTTTATTCTAATTGTAATGTGTGTTGTGTTGCAGTGAGTGTTTTTATTCTAATTGTAATGTGTGTTGTCTTGTGTTGCAGTGAGTGGTGACACACCTTCTGCCAAGGTCTCTGATTGGCTGAACAGACATGCTGGACCAACAGCGCCCTCTTCAGGAGATAACACCATGAGCATGGCTCCCAGCCAGGCAGACACTGAAAGACACTGAAATGCTGTGAACAGAACTAGCAAAGGTTTATTTTTCCTGGTCAAAAGAGTTGAATCGAGTTTTAATGATAAAAAAAAACACTCAAATGTAAAAGGTTATCAGGTTGACTGGACACAATGGACCTGGCCATCACCATTGAAATAAATGTACAGATTTGTATTAATATGAACATATTTATACATTGGTTGGCATTTAAATCAGTTTAGGTTCATGTATATTTGTTTTGATTTGTGTGTTGTATGTAAATGCATTTTATCATGTACAGTATATTTCTATAAGGGCCTATATTAAATATTCAAGTTTAAGTGCAGAGGGAAATTAAACTAAACTAAGGCCTGACCGCTATATCGTCCAGCATCAGGTTGATATTTCCTTATTTCAGTTATATTGACATGTCTATATCTCTTTTTAATCTCTACATTTACAGCCATGTGAGCTGTAATTGAAGAGAACATGGTTGTACTATAACGTTATTGGTGTTCAAGCTAAAGTTTATCATGCCATGTTTTATGTTGTCTGTAACATCCATCCTGTATATTAATGTACACTGTTCTGTTTCATCTATCATGGAATAAATAACTACTTCATGGAAGAGACAATGCTGGACATTATTTTGTTCTCTTTTACCAAAATATCTTTACTATACCCATGTTTAATAGACACACATATTTGTGCAGTTATACATTGTAAACATTAAAGTGTGTTTTATTATTCATTGTAAATGTGTCTGTTTTTATCAGGGAACGTTATTACACTTCTGGTATAAAATTGGACACAAACAAGTCAAGAGGTCAGATTATGTTTAGATGTACATTCAACCCCATTCACTTTTAAACATGTTTTACTGCTACATTAACACCATAGTCTAATTAATTATTAATGTAAATGACCTTAAGGGACTTCTACTGTTTGTTATTGTGTTTACAGTTGGGAGTGTTGAGTGTGTTTGCTAGATGAGTAGCTTTGACAGCACTGTGTTGGTTTCAGTGTTTGTGTTTGCCATAAACACTTCAGGTGCAGATGTGTGCACATCTGGGAGGGCCAGGAGTCAGGTCATGTGTTCCAGATGTGTGACACATCTGGGAGGGCCAGGAGTCAGGACATGTGTTCCAGATGTGTGACACATCTGGGAGGGCCAGGAGTCAGGACATGTGTTCCAGATGTGTGACACATCTGGGAGGGCCAGGAGTCAGGACATGTGTTCCAGATGTGTGCACATCTGGGAGGGCCAGGAGTCAGGACATGTGTTCCAGATGTGTGACACATCTGGGAGGGCCAGGAGGAGTCAGGACATGTGTTCCAGATGTGTGCACATCTGGGAGGGCCAGGAGTCAGGACATGTGTTCCAGATGTGTGCACATCTGGGAGGGCCAGGAGTCAGGACATGTGTTCCAGATGTGTGCACATCTGGGAGGGCCAGGAGTCAGGACATGTGTTCCAGATGTGTGACACATCTGGGAGGGCCAGAAGTCAGGACATGTGTTCCAGATGTGTGACACATCTGGGAGGGCCAGGAGTCAGGACATGTGTTCCAGCACTGCCTGTGGTCTAGCCAGCAGCTCATAGTGACTATACTGTAGCTTACATTATCCTGCCTGGGATTGGAACCTGCAGCTCCCCCATGATGAGAGCGCTGACATTTGGACTGTTCAACTACAATCATTAGGGTGACCAGATCCAAACTGTTCATTTGAGGGACAGAAGTATCACTCATTGTGTGGGACAGAGATGGACGGGACAGGGTTACCAACTTATTACTTACAGTATGTCAGATTCAACCATAGAGGCCTAATGTTGACAATCATTTTGTTATTAAACCCTCTGGTGTCTCAAATTTTGTTTTAAAATACTAATGGGTTAATTTTGGTCTTGAGTTTATTTCTACGGTAAAGTTCAAAAAGTAACGCACATCCCCAAATGGCGCTGAGCCCAAAAAACTGCAAAAATAGAGTAAACGTGGACAGAAAAAAGAAGAAGGGGCTCGCAACTCACTTTAAAGTGCTCCAGGCTTTATTTAGCGACAAGCGTTATGGGCAGCGACGTTTCGACCTGTTCAGGTCTTCATCAGGCGCCTGATGAAGACCTGAACAGGTCGAAACGTCGCTGCTCTTAACCCTTGTCGCTAAATAAAGCCTGGAGCACTTTAAAGTGAGTTGCGAGCCCCTTCTTCTTTCCTACGGTAACCTATAGACCTAGAGAAGTATAGGGGGTTATTTCTCCTGTTATCTCATGCATCTTACAGGAAAAGCAACAATAAGAGATCTTCACAACAGAAAGACAACTCCTATGGGACTAACTATGAGGACATTTGAACACTGGTGTCAGTCAGTCACATTGAGGTTTAGAGTCTCAGTTTTTGGGATGCCTGAAAAATCAAAGGAAAAACATTACCAGAAATCTAACATTACCAGAAAACTAACATTACGAGGTGCATGAATGACCTGAGGAGTACAGTGTCAAAAGCTGGTGGTGCATTCATCAGACTGAGAAACAGTTGGACAGATATATCAGTCGCCCAGAGGCAGCACAGCAGTTAAAGGGACAATTCACCCTTTTTACAAAAACATATATGTTAATGACATTTAGAAGATTTAGAACACTTTCCTGAGGGTCTTTGTGAGGTTGCCCGGTTGGCAGGAGGCTCCAAAAACAGTTGAAGATGTCTTGCACCAGGCTGCCCTGTACAGGCCCTAGCAACACACACAAGGTATACACAGCTTGGCTGTTAGACAAAACTGAAGAGCCCGCCCCTCACACCAGTCTCCCTTATATAAGGTGGATCCCACCACTGTGAGGGTTCACAATTAAGTCAAAAGCAGTTGAACTACAAGCTCACTTTACTCAAATACAAGCAATATAAATCAACAGTAATAGACATTAGTTGCCTGACCAACATCTGTATGATCTACATAACTTTATATTGTATAGTAATCAGATTTTAATCATTTAGGTTTGTAAACCACCCCTCTCCTCCCCACAGCACTTGGCACCTTCCACAAGTATTTCAACCAATGGCTGCCTCTGCTCTGGTTTGGCAGTGAGCTGAGCAGAGAGCCACTGATGAGGTGGAGACAAAGGTCACAAACAAATGATCAAACAATAAAATGTTTTCTCTGAAATGACTGTTTGTATTATTTTAAATTAGCTTCATTATAATGAACCAATGCATTGACAGATCTTATATCATGAATATAATCATTCCGAATAATCAATCATTCCGAATAATAATGAATTAATGCAACCACCAGCCAACTATGGCTGTGAATGACTGTGATGAAGAGCAGCTGGTACATGATGTGACACAGCACTGACAAGTGCTTAAATGCATAGTAAATGAATAATAATTTATAATGAGAATAACTATAAGAATACTAAGAATGAACTAATATGGAAAGGGCTGAACAGACACACTGTTCTGGTTGGATCATAATGCAAACAGACGTATGTACTTTTATGTCCAGAGAGTCATTTAGATTAGAAGGTTAATGATTAACTTTATACTGCTGGATTTACAGGAACTGTCTGGAGGTCTGAAGTTTAGTCAGGACTTGTAACTTCAACCACACCTTGTTGGCAGGTAAGAATCCTGACTGAACTGCAACAGTACAAATATGATTATAAGGAGATTACATCAACTCAAATGTGGAAAAGTGTAGTTTTATTATGTTGTATTTCTCTTACACAAATCCAGTATTGTCTTTGTTCTGTTTTATACTGTTGTATGTTTTCAATACTGTAGCAAATGACAGGAAGCTTTTTACAGAGTTATTCTCTATCAGTGGTCGAGGGAGAATGAAAAGTTATGACCCTCAATATTATTTATTACAGTTGTTTTGTAAGCATTATGAGTGAGTTTGTAAACATTACTACTATTTATAATAATATCTCTATTTGGTACTAGTCTGTCAGATGCTTTTCCAGGTCTGAAGCTGATGGTGTTTGTCATTGTAGCTGTTTTACATTAATATCAGGATATACACATGGATAAAGGAAGTGGCAAAGTGAGGTTAGGACTGTCTGTGTGGATGTATGAGCTGTCAATCAGACAGGACATTTATATATGAGCTGTCAATCAGACAGGACATTTATATATGAGCTGTCAATCAGACAGGACATTTCTGTGTGGATGTATGAGCTGTCAATCAGACAGGACATTTATATATGAGCTGTCAATCAGACAGGACATTTATATATGAGCTGTCAATCAGACAGGACATTTATATATGAGCTGTCAATCAGACAGGACATTTATATATGAGCTGTCAATCAGACAGGACATTTCTGTGTGGATGTATGGGCTGTCAATCAGAGAGGACATTTATATATGAGCTGTCAATCAGACAGGACATTTATATATGAGCTGTCAATCAGACAGGACATTTATATATGAGCTGTCAATCAGACAGGACATTTACCTGTATATATGAGCTGTCAGACATTTCTGTGTGGATGTATGAGCTGTCAATCAGACAGGACATTTCTGTGTGGATGTATGGGCTGTCATGGCAAAGGTTGTTATAGGCAGTTTAGGCAATGACTCTTCACTACGGCTCCATTTGTGAAAGTACCGGTGCTATGACACAATTGCTGTAGCTGTCAATCGTGACAGTGTAACCCTTTAGTTATAACTTAGCAGATTACCGGACTAGTTACTAGGTTCGGAGGAGCGGTAAGCAGGGAGAAGTATTAGAAAACAGACCAAAATTAAGGTTTTGTAATATCACGACGGCTTGGCAATTAAGAAATAATAGAATGGCAGGAATACAAAACTACTTGGGTATTTTCACCTGGGTTACAACAGGTTGCCATGGTGGCGCTGTACAGTGTGCTAAACAGACGTTGTAGACACTACCTTAAAGTGTACGTTCTGCCATAGGAACGGCTACTATGGCAAGCAGGTTTATCTATTGAACACAGATCGACTTCCTGTTGCCGTACTGGACGACGTTGCTGTAGTATGCTTAAAGTCCCTAGTATAGGAAGAAACTTCACTGGTAGTAAGTAGACATGGTTTACTCCAACCACCAGCACCAACAGAGGTTACATGACGTCCCTGACGAAGAGTCTTACAACAGATAAAAACTATTAAGCAATAGAACACACGTTTTATTTGACTCATATTAATCTCATAATAATCTCATATGAGTATAGAGCCTTCGTCATACTGCAAGTCTTTTCAGGACTTTATCCTAGTTTGTTGCTTGGATAAAGAATGTTAATAACAAAGTCCAGTTTCTCCTCATTTGTATGGAAATGAATGACTCCAGCCTGCTTTAATGTGTCCATCCACTTCACACAGTTACAGGAAGTGAAGCAAAGTTGGACACTCTTGCTATTGGCCTCTTGACCAGAGAGGATTGTTGAGATCAAACCAGATCTAGTGGCTGCAGCGGTCTCCATTCCTCTAAGCCCAAATCATTTCAGGTTAGGTCAGGTTACTTATTTAGCAGATTAGGATTATAACCAAAGTGGGACGCACCAACACTTTTTTTTATACTATTTCGATTCTATCCTGCTTTAACTGCTACTGTTTGTCTGATTCTAGTGACCTTTTAACCTCTGTCACCACTGAGAGAGTGTTGCTTTGTGATTTTTAACTTGCATCCAAATCAACATGGATTTAGCAGATCTCTATGTAAAAGTATTTTCTGCGAGAAATTAATTTTCTGATTATCAAAATGTTTACAAAATAGCTGATTTGCAAGCTAGATTGTAAATCCAGATTGTAAATCAAGATTGGCTATCTTTCATTGTGTAAAATGGGATAAAAGTGGTATAAATATCTTGCTGTGAACTGCAAGATAGGGGTCATTGAACATCTTCAATGAGCCCTTGAGGTCCCCAGACCACATTTTACAAATCTCGTAGAAGGTGCTGTTTTTCCTTTTTCTTTTCAGATTGCATTTAAGACCAAAAAGAACATTTTTTCTCTTCTTAAGACCTGGTTGACACATGAGGCCCAATGGACTGACCTCATTGACCTCATCACATTGTGATGGCTATCATAGCTGTCACAGGGATAAATTATATCAGAGTCCCAGATCAACTTTATTGATCATAAATCCCTTCAGTCCAGAGAAGTTCTGTTGATGTTTAATCTGGTTTTATTCACCTGTTGGACATTATCCTGATCTGACCTGGTTTGACATGTTTATTATTTTATTTAGTGGACTCTGTCTTCTGGCTGCATGCTTTTTATTATGGCCAGAATGGAATCCTTAAAGGGACATTTCACCACTGGAACAAACTGCAATCACTCAATATTAATAGTATTAGTAGTAGATAACTGTAGCACAATGTGAGTCCAGGAAGGAAGTAAGAACACATTTTCACTATAATGTTGGTCATGAACATGAGCATTACAACTAAAATATCTCAAAACACATATTACACACCCAGGACACACACCCAGGTGTTTATTGTGTCCTAAATGTTATTAAAATAAGATCTGGTTGCTAAAAGAGGTGAAATGTTCCTTTAACACATGGTGAAGTAGAAGTTTCTGTTGACCTTTTGACCTGCAGTCTAGTGTCCAATCACATCGTAGTAACCACAGTGATGGGGTGCAAAATTTATGAGCTCTGGACCAAAGGAGAAATGTGTAAATATCAGATCTACAAGTCCACAATGTGCCACAATTGTGCATGTGCATGTGTGCACAAGGATTTAATATAATAATGTTTATGGTTTATAGTTATTTTATGAACTAATCAAATGGTTGGTTCATTCCTGCTGGACAGTGAACTGAACATGTTGATGAAGTTGTACATCTGAGCTTTGAATTGTAGACTCTATATTGTTACAGGATAATTAATGTGTTGATTATAAACACATGTGATACATGTTATGAATATTATAATCAGTTTAGTGTAGTTTCCATGTACACCCCAGGCCTGGTAAAACATTAAATACACAGATAATACTTTCACTGTCATCTCCTTCCATGATGATCAAGAAACTCACAATGTTTATCAGCAGCAATGTGCAGATTATTATTATTAAACCTGATAGCAGGTGGAATTAATGTTTTACCAGACCTGGGCTGTGGAAACTAAACTGATTACAGACCTACAGGTTGAAGTTTTAATCTAAATGTAACATCTATTAATACTTCTATTAAACATGATCATTGTTATTAGTGGGATTATTCACAGGAGAAAATGACTAACACACACACACACACACACACACACGCACGCACGCGCGCGCGCCTAACATGGGCTCCCATGGAACCCTTTGAATATATATATATATAATCCAATTTGTGATATAATAATTACAAAAACTATAATAACAGCAGATTATTATAACTCACTGTATGTTAATGTTTTCCAGGTCAACCAACAGCTGTAGACAAGATGGACAGTGGAACCTCAGCTTCCATCACAGGTGAGATATTAACCTGTTTAAACTGGGAATGGACCCATTTTAGATAGAAATAGCAACATAGAGCTTTCAGAAAACACTAATAGGATTTAGATCAGTGGTTCTAGCATAGCTGATCTACAAGATCACAGCACATCAGTTTGGTGCCACACTGTGAAGTTGTACACATTTGGAAAATACTCTGTGTTGAGTGTTTTGGGGGAAAAAAGAAAGAAAGAAAAAACATTTTGAAATGTATTTTATAATGATAAATACTCCCTGACACAAAATAAAAGTTTGAAAGCTATTGTAATCATGTTGTAATGGATTCAAATAGATGAAACAAACAAATTGATACTGGTTTAGTCAATTCTGAAATCTTTATGTATACTATGTTTATTTTTTCCAACCAGGGAAGAACAGTGAGCCGTCAGAACTGAACATTGTTCTGGTTGGGGGGAGACGCAGTTCAAAGAGTTCAGTAGGAAACATCATCCTGGACAGAAATAGGTTTAAAACAAATAGAAGAACAACTAAGAGTGTGATGAGACAAGAGTTAGTGTCAGGGAGACAGGTCAGTCTGGTCGACACTCCAGGATGGGACTCTCATTTACCCCTAGATCTGACCCCAAAACTGACCCAGTTAGAAATCCAACAGAGTGTGTATCTGTGTCCTCCAGGACCACATGCCTTTGTCCTAGTGATGCCATTGGACGTCATATATGTGGGAACAGGGATGTCAGCAGAGGAGCATGTGAGTCTTCTCCTCAGTGACAGAGCGTGGAAATACGCTATGATGGTGTTCACTGTAGTTGATAAAACCACCATGACACCTGATCTCATTAGATCTAGCTATGAGATGAGATACCTCACTGAGAAATGTGAAGGTCGCTTCCATGTTCTTAACATTAGTGACAGAGGAGATGGTAGTCAGGTCACACAGCTGATGGAGAAGATAGATCAGATGGTGAAGAGTAATGGTGGTCACTATGAGACAGAAGAACATGTCTCAGAGGAACTGAAGGAGAAGGAGAGAACTATCAGCAGAAGAGCAGAACAAAGGAGGACAGACGCTCTGAAACCATCAACCACTGGACTTCCAAAACATACTGGTATGATTTGGTTTACTTTAGAGGACACACTCTAGGTAGTAATGTACAATTATTATTATTATTATTATTACCCTTATTACATTTGTGGTGTGATGAATGTGACGTGAGAAACACATCCACACATTCACAACTGAGACACAGATACAAAGAGTCGGATTTGGAGCGAATGTCACATTTTTTACGCTCTTGGGTCCAATTTAGCTAGTGGACCCCTTTAGCGTCCGCTAGAGCTAAATTACAAACATCAAAATCAATAGATTTTGATGTTTGACGCAATTATCTCCGCCCACAAAGATGAGACTTTATTTGTTTGAAAATAATATAGTCTTTCTCTCTCTTCCTCCCAAACAAATGAAACACGCACTGCAGTCAGGCTACCCTTTTTATTTTTTCCGTCATCATCTCTTCCACCTCCTGCAGCATCAGGGAGGATGTTAAATGTTAAATGGATTAAGCCACGCCCCATAATTATCTACCTATCCATCTACCCCACCCACCTGGGGGAGAAAAAACACACCACCCCAGGGTGGATTCGAACGCCCACTATCCTGGGTGAACCCAGGAGAGTATTTATGGTGCCACTAATGTAGCATGTGTTCAAAACGATTTCCTATTTTTGTGACCTCCAACTTCCCCCCCCCAACCTCCAGGGACCCCCACGTTAAAGTGCTCATAACCACGCGGCAGGTGCTCTCACGGAGTCCCAGAGAGACTTTTTTCTATAAGGTCCCAACTCCAAAAGTACAAAAGCAACTAAAAACTGTAAACCCTTTTAAAACTCCTCACCTCCCTCCTGCATGCCGGGTAGAGTGGCTTTTAACCGGGGACCTCCACACTGCCCGCTGAGCCATCGGGTCGTTGCCCCCCCCCCCCCCTGCTCCCGAACCCCTGAAAAACACAAAGCAAAATTTAAAAAAAGTTAAATCTGATGCCACACTTACGTGAGCCACTTTTACTCCACATTCAAGATTTGATCTCATATTCAAGAGGTCACCGTCGTCAGGATTTGCCACACATTTTCACCATTATTTACACCCTTTTTTACACCATTTACCAAAACCAGTTCAAGATCACAACACAACTTGTTGTGTTAATTGTGAGCTTGCAGATCTGCTATTTGCAGTGTGATGAATTGTGAAGTAATAATTATATGTCACAGGTTTTTAAATGATAAACTGTCAAATTGGAATTAAACAATGTTTTCTCTGACAGGACTGACTGACCTCAGGATTGTGTTGTTGGGAAGGGAGGACTCTGGGAAGAGTTCAGCAGGAAACACCATTCTGGGAGGAAGTGGTTTTAAAGTTAGTCAGGGAGGTCAGAGGTCAGTGCAGTGTGAGGTGAGACAGGGCAGCGTAGCAGGGAGACATGTGACAGTGGTGGACTCACCAGGCTGGTTCTACAACCGTCCACTACAGGACACCTCAGAGATGGACAAACTGGAGATCCAGGACAGTGTGTGTCTCTGTCCTCCTGGACCACATGTTGTTCTTCTGGTCGTTCCTCTTCATAGAGCATTCACCAAAGCACAGAGAGTAGCAGTAGAGGAACACATGACCCTTCTGTCACAGAGCATGTGGAATCATGCTATAGTTCTGTTCACCTATGGAGACTTTCTGGGAGACAGAAGCATTGAGCAGCACATCGAGGCTGAAGGAGAAGACCTCTGCTGGCTTCTTGACACCTGTGGGAACAGGTACCATGTCTTCAACAATCAGAAGACAGATGACACTCAGGTCACAGAGCTGCTGCAGAAGATGGAGGAGATGGTGGCAGGAAACAGAGGTGGACACTATGAAGATGGTGGAGATGTTTCAGAGACGTTGTCAGAGAGGAAGAAGATCAGAGAGGAACATGTCCACACATTCATGACCAAGACACAGAGACAAAGAGCTGCTCTGAAAGCTCTGTTTGAAGGTAATGTTTATCAGTGTGTGTGTGTGTGTGTGTGTGTGTGTGTGTGTGGTGTGTGTGTGTGTGTGTGTGTGTGCGCGCGCACGCATGCGCAAGTGTGTGTCTGTGAACGTTCACACATGCATCCCAATACTAATAGAATGTGTAAATAAACAAAAACATTATTTTACACAGCATTGGTGTCCCGTCACACATCATCGTATCAATTCACATTTGACTGTGTGTGTGTGTGTGTGTGTGTGTGTGTGTGTGTGTGTGTGTGTGTGTGTGTGTGTGTGTGTGTGTTGTGTGTGTGTGTGTGTGTGTGTGTGTGTGTGTGTGTGTGTGTGTGTGTGTGTGTGGTGTGTCAGGAGAACATCAGAGTCTACCAGATGTGAAGGTGATGCTGGTTGGTGGAGAACAGGATCAGAGGAGCAGAGCTGGAGATCTCATACTGCAGAAGTCTGGTGTGTTCAAACCAATTATACACAAGGTGAGTTATATTACAATAATGTGATTTAGTACTTATAAAGAAGTAAACAGTAAAGAGATTGTCTGTGTTTTCTGAACATAATGTAGCAGTATATACAGTATATCTGCTGCCATGAATTATCATGTGATCAGTTAAGTGTCATTTTAGATTTGTTTGTGGCTTTTCAGAATAATAGATGCCCAAGCTCATGTGTCACTTCTGATATTTCTTTTTTTTCTTCTTCTTCTTCAGGAGTTTAAAACCAGAATAAACTGACAGAATGTGTCAGACAACAGAGACAAGTTGCTGGAAGAACAATGAGTGTGGTGAACTGTCCAGACTGGTCCACTACACCTCCATCCACAGAAGACCAAGATGTCCTTCTACACGGTGTGACTCTGTGTTCTCCTGGACTCCACACTGTCCTGGTGACGGTTGATGTCAGGTCCAGTTTCTGTGAAGCTGACAGGAGATCAGTGGAGGAACACATGGAGCTGCTGGGGGACAGAGTCTGGAGACATGCTCTGGTTCTGTTCACAATGGGATACTGGCTGGGAGGGAGACGTGTTGAGGAGTACATCGAGTCTGAAGGAGAACCTCTGAGGAGGATCCTGGAGAAATGTGGCTACAGGTACCATGTTCTAAACTCTTTAAAGTGGGACATTTCACAGTCACAAGTCCCAGAGCTGATGGAGAAAATAGAAGACATGGTGATGAGGGACAGAGGACACTTTGGACAGAGGACACTCATTAAAAGACTGAGAGGAAGAACAGAAGAACAATGGAAGAAGAGAGAGCAGGAGATCATAGAGATCATGTTGAAGTTTGTGGCAACAGATCCAGACGCAGAAGAACCGTCCCTGCCAGCTGTCAGGATAAAGAACAGCATGGACCTAGAGGATGCACAGAGCATGGGCTTCCCTCCCCATAGTGAGTATTTGTGTGTGTGTGTGTGCGTGCGTGCGTGTGTGTGTGTGTGTGTGTGTGTGTGTGTGTGTGTGTGTGTGTGTGTGTGTGTGTGTGTGTGTGTGTGTGTGTGTGTGCATGTGCGTGCAACTGTGCATCAGTTGTAAATGTGTTTCTGTGTGTTGTCTTGTGTTCCAGTGAGTGGAGGAACTCGCTCTTCAGGATATGACACCACCAGTGAAGCTCCAACCCTCACTGATGCTGATGTAAGTGTGACAGAGGAAGATGTTTCAGAGATGAAACTTTAGTCTGACATTAATCACACATTTTAATTCTCATCTCCTTACTTAATGACTTAATGTTTCCTTGTATTTTCAGTCTGTGGTGACAGGGCTAGAAGAATCATCCCTGCCAGCTGTCAGGAGAAGGCACAGCATACTGTGGTATCCTCCAAGCAGTGAGTATCAATATACTGTTTACATTGCAACCTTGCATGTCCAATAATGTTACTTTCAAGGAAATAGGAAGAATATTCCTGTTTAATGATTCCAATAGACTTGAACAGAGCACTGCAATGTGACAGTTAGAGTTCACTATTGCCCTGGTCACTAAGATTTCAGTAAGTTGCCATGCAAACCATGTATTGTATGTTGTCTGTGTTCCAGTGAGTGTGTTTTTATCGTTATTGTAAATGTGTTGTCTTGTGTTTCAGTGAGTGGAGGAACTCACTCTTCAGGATTTGACACCATGAGTGTGATTTCAAGTCAGCCAGAGACTGATGTAAGTGTGAGAGACGAATATGTTGATACAGTATATTAAACTAAAACATTGTTGATGAACAAAAGCTTTTGTTGCAAATTAACACCTTTGCAGTGATTTATATAAAATATACTGTAAATCATATGTACATACTGATGATTGATATACTGTCTCTCTCATATTAGGATGATATTTGCACCTTTTCATATACAGTATTCCAATGCTCCTTCTCTTTCCTGTTGATATTGTGACAAGGAGAGACGACAGAAGACTCTGTTTGAGAGACTGACAGGAGTTAAAACTCTAACAGCAGAAGAATGGAAGAAGAGAGAGGAGGAGGTGATCGACACCATGTTGACGTTGGTGATGACGGAGCCACAAGAACCAAGTAGTGATTTTTACTGTTGTCCTCTTATGTGGACATACATTACTTACTATAATGTGTGTGTTTGTGCATTTAATAGAATAGCAAGATTGGATGCATTTTCATTAAAGACTGATTAGTAGACTGCTGAGGAGATGAACATTTGGGGTGACCAGATGTCCCCTGTTGCGAAGAGAGCCTCATTTTAAGACTTTTTTCAGGCGTCCGACATATTGAGACCCTGTACCTCTCTGTGACAGCCATCAGTGTACAAAAGCTATAATTGCTATTCTCTTTTCCAGCAAGATGTGTTTTTCTCTAAAGGCCTGTATTTTGAATTGTTTTTTAAAAGATTTTTCCCCCAATTTATAAAAAGCAAGAAACAAACCCAATCCATGAATAAGACCAATAAACAAAAGACATTAGGAAGGATACACTATTAACCACACCATACCATACAGAAACTGTAAACAACAGCCACAGTACATGCCTCAGGCTCAGACTCATTTACCTGTACCATTTTTTTTTTCATCAATTACACAAGGTACACAATTACCACACAAACAAGTATACAAATGATGTATATCACAGCTAAGTGGTTAACCTGACCTTGTTTTTCTATTGCTCAAAGCCTGTTATAATAGTCTAACATGAAAGAAATATCCCCTAGGCTACAGTAGGCCTACCAGTAAGTCAACCATACCACCTATGAGCAAAAGTAGATTTTAAAACAATATGAGGTTGTGTTTGTAATATTTGTTGTGTTGCATTGTCTTGTGTTGCAGTGAGTGTTTTTATTCTACTTGTAATGTGTGTTGTTGTGTTGTCTTGTGTTACAGTGAGTGTTTTTATTCTAATTGTAATGCGTGTTGTCTTACTGTCTTACAGTGAGTGGTGACACACCTTCTACAAGGTCTCTGATTGGCTGAACAGACATGCTGGACCAAACAGCGCCTCTTCAGGAGATAACACCATGAGCATGGCTCCCAGCCAGGCAGACACTGAAAGACACTGAAATGCTGTGAACAGGACTAGCAAAGGTTTATTTTTCCTGGTCAAAAGAGTTGAATCGAGTTTAATAATAAAAAAAAACACTCAAATGTAAAAGGTTATCAGGTTGACTGGACACAATGGACCTGGCCATCACCATGAAATAAATGTACAGATGTCATTTGTATTAATATGAACATATTTATACATTGGTTGGCATTTAAATCAGTTTAGGTTCATGTATATTTGTTTTGATTCGTGTGTTGTATGTAAATGCATTTTATCATGTACAGTATATTTCTATAAGGGCCTATAGTAAAATATTCAAGTTTAAGTGCAGAGGGAAATTAAACTAAACTAAGGCCTGACCGATATATCGTCCAGCATCAGGTTGATATTTCCTTATTTCAGTTATATTGACATGTCTATATCTCTTTTTAATCTCTACATTTACAGCCATGTGAGCTGTCATTGAAGAGAACATGGTTGTACTTTAACGTTATTGGTGTTCAAGCTCAAGTTTATCATGCCATGTTTTATGTTGTCTGTAACATCCATCCTGCATATTAATGTACACTGTTCTGGAATAAATAACTACTTCATGGAAGAGACAATGCTGGACATTATTTTGTTCTCTTTTACCAAAATATCTTTACTATCTATACCCATGATTAATAGACACACATATTTGTGCAGTTATACATTGTAAACATTAAAGTGTGTTTTATTATTCATTGTAAATGTGTCTGTTTTTATCAGGGAACGTTATTACACTTCTGGTATAAAATTGCCTTGGACACAAACAAGTCAAGAGGTCAGATTCTGTTTAGATGTACATTCAACCCCATTCACGTTTAAACATGTTTAACACCATTATTGTGGCTAAACTCAATTTGGCCCAATGCCACGTTCAGTTGTCCACGGTGGTGTTTGAACTCACCGAAAAGACTCGCCTCCTGCTTGGTTCCAACAGCCGCAGCAGCAGCACTTGTTTGTTCAAAATAATAAACTCAAAACAATACACCCGAGTGTGTCTTAATGTTGTATGTGTTTCCTAAGTGTTCATATAATTCCTATAATAGGTTCCTAATTCCTATATTCCTTTGGTGTGATGCTATGCGATGTGTGTAATGCGAGTGTGCGTGCGAGCGGTAAGAAACTGTAGCATCTTGTGGTATTCAAACACGCCGGCTAACACCTGCGTGGTTTGTTTTAACAAACAGTGGGCTAGCTTGCTGTGACTGTGCCCAGCCAACCCCATGATTCGACTGCCCTCTAGAGGCCTGGCGCGCGCAATAACACCACCACCAATGAACAATAATGATACCCAAAATAAAAACACCCTACAACCATAGTCTAATAATTATTAATGTAAATGACCTTAAGGGACTACTGTTCTACTGTTATTGTGTTTACAGTTGGGAGTGTTGAGTGTGTTTGCTAGATGAGTAGCTTTGACAGCACTGTATGGTTTCAAGAGTGACATTTGTGTTTGCCATAAACACTTCAGGTGCAGATGTGTGCACATCTGGGAGGGCCAGGAGTCAGGACATGTGTTCCAGATGTGTGACACTCTGGGAGGGCCAGGAGTCAGGGACATGTGTTCCAGATGTGTGGCACATCTGGGAGGGCCAGGAGTCAGGACATGTGTTCCAGATGTGTGACACATCTGGGAGGGCCAGGAGTCAGGACATGTGTTCCAGATGTGTGACACATCTGGGAGGGCCAGGAGTCGGGACATGTGTTCCAGATGTGTGACACATCTGGGGGGCCAGGAGTCAGGACAGGTGTTCCAGCACTGCCTGTGGTCTAGCCAGCAGCTCACAGTGACCTATACTGCAGGGGCGGATTGGCCATATGGAGTAAAGGGAGTTTTCCCGGTGGCCTGCGCCACCTAGTGGCCTGGACAAGATCCAAAATGCACTAGTGGCACTTCCAAAATGCACTAGAATGTGCTAGATGCTCGCCTGGAACATACAGATCAAAATGACCATTAATCTTCTACATTCTCTAGTTGTGTAGGACTAAGTTGGGCTAATTCACATGATGAATTTCAAGAGAATACCAAGAGTGGCCTGGCAAAAGCAAAATTGAAAAATATGTGCCAATCCGCCCCTGCTATACTGTAGCTTACATTATCCTTCCTGGGATTGGAACCTGCACTCCCCCATGATGAGAGCGCTGACATTTGGACTGTTCAACTACAATCATTAGGGTGACCAGATCCAAACTGTTCATTTGAGGGACAGAAGTATCACTCATTGTGTGGGACAACTTATTACTTACAGTATGTCATAT
>CM076986.1:36253610-36296186 GCA_039105355.1 Benthosema pterotum
TTTTAAACTTAAGTTGTATGAAATGCTGTCTGTTAATATAGTAGTTTCAACTCTATCAATTGATTGCCAGAGTCCCGTGGTGGGACTGTAGTGATATGGACACAAAATACATAGTTCCCTGTCAGTGTTGGGACATGTGCACTACGTAACTTAATATATTACATTATATTACCAAAATGCAGTAACTTGTAATATAAATATATTACTTAACTAAAACAATCTAATATATTATACTTTTCTTTCTGCATTACTGAGTTACTTTCAATATTACTTTCTGTCAATTTGTCTCATTGAAGATGTTCCTGTGAAATTACATTGACAACTGGAGAAGTTAAATAATTACTTATTTTCTATCATTTGTCATCAAATTATTTATTCAGGAGTGACGTTTTTTCAAGTTGATTTCATATGGATTTGGCCAGATAGCCAAGTGCACTTGCTTTATTGCAGGTATGCCACTGGTCTACGCAATATTTGATTAATAGTGATACTAAATATTTCATTATATATTTTGTAAGAAGTTTTTTTTAAAGACCCGTAAACCAAAATCAGCCTTTTTCTTGTAGACATGAAAATCATGTACAAAAGTCATTTTTATACTGGACAAAAAACTAAAACTTTATTTTACAGCATTGTAGAATAAGACCACTTTATGTGTTTGGTTAATCTCATGGGTAGGTTTTGTCTCATTAGCATATTCGGCTTGATGACGTAGTCAAGCGAATTATATGCTAATGAGCCTACTGTACTACTGTATATAAAATCATATTCCATATAGTCAGTTAGAAGCCGAAGCCCCGCCCCTCTCTTCTTCACAGCGGAGCGGAGCTGGTGGTGGTGGTGTTGGTTGATAGCTAGCTAGTAGCTACTAGCTACCATAGACTAGACATATATAAGAAAGTGTAGTTACTACAGTGTGTTTTGCCTGTAGGCTGACAAGCACTGACATTTGTTTGCTCTCGATGCGTGATTTTGTGGATGACAGCTGAAAACTACTCTGTTTTTAGTAACTGTCGATGATGGAGAGGTTGGCGACGTTTTCACATTCAAGGACTATCTAACGGCTGCTGCTGCCTGCCAGCAGTATTGCCAACTGCCAAAATCCAAAGTGCACTAGTGGCACTTCCAAAATGCACTCGAATGCGCTAGAGCATTGGGTTTTCAACTATTTTCATACCTAAAAAGCACTTGGATTTTCCGCCAGGAGTTTTTCCATTAATTTCGGCGGTAGGGGGGTCTCGAAAAAAAATCTAAATATAGTGACAAATGCGCGAAGTTGGCAACACTGCCTGCCAGCCCTGCTGCGTACCATCAGAGCTATCTAGTAGATGAGTTGCGACATCGAGGGGTCACAAACTGAGCGCTCCAGCGCTGTTCATGCAGCCCGAATAGGGACAAAGTGGAGATGGAAATGCATTGTTTTCAATGAGGGCAGAAAATAAAAGAGCCGCCATTGGACTAACCCCATGAAGTGGACGGAGTTGTCGTAACTCCTGTCCCATAGCCTGGACCGACCGTGGCCGTCCCTACAGGCTATGGGACCATGATGATGGGACCGCTGTAGTCAGTCAGTCTCTTTTCTCAGATCCGCATGTCGTACACACACACACGCACACACACACGCACGCACGCACGCACACACGCACACACACACACACACACACACACACACACACACACACACACACACGACGCTAGTAAAGTTAGCGCGCTGTAGTACTGGCTTGTTGTTGACAAACAGTTAGGCTGTATGGTTTGGACGGCGAGATATGCTAATTAGCATACTGCTCATGAATATGCTAATGAGCTTACAGTACTGGCCACGCCCCTACAGTCCTGGAGAATCAGGCCAGATTTTTTTCCATTGTATTTCACACATGTTTAAACATCATTTCTGAAACATAGCAACTTTTTTAATCATAAATATTTGGTCTGTGGGGCTATAATACATTACTCTGTGGTGTGACAAACTGGGAATACATTTTGTATCATATATTTTTTTGCTTTACGGGGTCTTTAAGTAATATGTAATAGTAATATTAGTATATTACACTTGCTCAGACAGTAATATTGTAATATAATATATTGCTTTAAAATGAAGGTAATAATTAATAAGTAATATAAACAAGGTAAAGTAATATTCCCAACACTGTTCCCTGTGATGGAGGGGTAAAAAATGAACAAAGTTTTTAGAAAATGTCCTCATAAGTACCTGTACCTGACTTTGTGTTTGTGTGTGCGTGTGTGCGTGCGTGGTTGCGTGCGTGCGTGCGTGCGCGTGCGTGTGTGTGTGTGTGTGTGTGTGTTTCGCGCTGCACAGGGCTTGTTTGAGGAGGAGGATGGGAAGGAGTACGTCTACAAGGAGCCCAAACTCACAGGCCTGTCAGAGATCTCCCAGCGCCTGCTGGGACTCTACGGGGACAAGTTTGGAGCGGAGAACGTCCGCATCATCCAGGACTCCAACAAGGTAATGGAGGAAGGAGAGAGAGAGAGGGTAGCCTGGGTTCAGCCCACAGACCCACTCTGCTGGGTTCTGTGGTCTGGTGTTGTGATGAAGAGTTTCAATTTATCTCGTCCGGAAAAACGGCGCGTCCAATGAGCGAAGGAGTTGGAGGCGGGTCTTAAAAAATAGCCAATCAACACCGAGGGCCGTTTCGACCCACACAGGCGTCGAGGATCATCTAACTGCCACAACGGAACAGTTGCCCATAAAATCAGCACACATCCGTTCAGTTTCATTGTAACAAGAGTTTCATTCTTTAATACTGCATTTAGTGCATAAATAGTGCAAATGTCCGACGCCAACTGCACTGCTAGTCTAAAAGTTAGTCACTGTGCTGACTAAGTGTTAACTGTTGTTGTCGACTGCAAACAACGTCACAGGAAGACAGATTCGCTGATCTCCAGTGATTGGTTGAGGGAAAATCAAGGGCCCGCCTCCTCGTAAATCGGTTACAATGGGGCCAATGTCAGACTCTTGAGCCATGGCTCAGAGTCTGACAATCAGGCTAGAGAGAGGGTGGGGAGGCAAAGCCCTCACTAAAACACACCATCTTTGGTTTGGCCTCATAATGATGTCATCAATGCACTCTACTTTGTACAATAGACCTTTAGGTAAGCACGCCCCTCCCCAGTGTCCACCCAAGGCTAGTACACTTTCCAGCCGCACTCATTCATTCCGATGTAAAAATCATGGACATTAAATACTACTTCATTTTTGGAACCAGTCCTTCAAATGCTCTTCCAAATGCATCAACAACAGGGCTTGACACTAACACTTGCCCGCTTGCCGGGGCAAGTAAAAAAAAATGGTGGGACAAGTGTTATAGTGCAACTTAGTGCACTATAACACAACACAAGATAAATTTGTCTTGAAGGTGGTCACTGTGACCTGGGCTAATTAAGATGATGAATTTTAACTCTTGAGAGTGTAAAAATGAAACCAAATGGACCCGCAAGGGTCCATTTGGTTTCATTTTTACGTTCTCAAGAGTTACATCTGGTTAACCAACATAGCTGGGGACCACCTGGAACCCTCTCAGGGACCACTGGTGGTCCCCGGACCACCTGTTGAAAACCCCTGGTTTAAAGCACCCAAGTAGGAAGTAAACTTAAATGCAAAATTTACAATATATTTTCGGGGGCAAGTGACCATGACCTGAGGGCAAGTAGAACCTGACTTGCACTTGCCCGATGGGCAAGTGCCTCAGAGACCTTAGTGTCAACCCCTGAACAATACCCTGAGTCTTCCCTGCGCCCCCTACTGGCGTAATGGCGCGCGTGCGGAAGACTCTGGCTTCGCCTAATCCGAGATGGATCGGTACGAACCCTGGGGAGCCAATCAGAGCGCGTTTCCGCATAAAAACAAATGACGCAAATCAGCAGAGACCCAGTTCGTAGTTTTTGGAAGCTAGGCTAGCTAACAGGGCACTGGTACTGGGGACTACAGACACTGTGTAATACTGGCGCCTGTGTTCTATACGTGGCAATCAGCGCTGCTCTGATTGGTTAGATTCTAACCAATAGGAGTTGAAATCCATCCCTGGAAAGTCAAATCCCATCGCTAGCGAATCAGGACCCTGCCCGCAACTCCAGACTCATATACAAGCTTGTAATAGTTGTAATGGGTGGGGAAGCCAGGTTGCATCAACAAGGCATGTCCTGGTCTATGCAGTGGAAAAAATGTGTGTGTGGCTTTTTTTTTTAACAATGTTTTATCAATAGGAAAACTATTGGTGGACAGGTTTGTCTATCACATCTTATGCATAGCAGTTTGGGGAGGGGCTTACTGGACGGTCTGTTCCTCCTCTCCTTCAGTCTTCAGTTCCAAATTTGCATTTCCACTTCGTTTATGATGTCCAACGTTGTTGATTTTTCCAAGCTGGCATGGAATGGAAGCAAGCCTACTTTTGTTTAGCAACAGTGAGGGCAATAAAATGATAAAATTCACTGAAGACTGGTCGTGGGGGGTGCTTTCAGACCGAACAATGAAGTGAAAAGAAATGATAATTCAGACAAGTCAGGCAAGCGAAATATCACTTTCTCTCTCTCCTTAACCCTTTGTGTAGTGAACGTGTTTTGGTGTTTTAGCTGTTGAAAAATAGCAGATCTACAAGCTCATATCGCGCCACCGAGTGGCGCGATATGAGCTTGTAGTTCTGCTATTTTTGAAAAATTGTGAAAATGTGGTGCAAATCTTTGAATACATTATTTCGTAAGCAAACAAAATAACTCAAATCTTTGCTTTGCGGGGATCACCTAGAACGACATGTTTTTAGATGAGGTTCTGCAGCTAAATAATAGATATTTCTGGGGGTCCTTCCTATGGAATATGTTAAGCATCAGTGACACAGGAAGAGATTTTTCCAGAAAAACTTGAACCCTGCGCCAGGGACTAAATTTAGTTTCACAAACTAGAATTTAATGTCATGGACTTGAATCTAGAGTCAAAAACTTGAATCTCACTTCAGAAACTACAATCTACTGCGAGGAACTAGAAACTAGCGTGTGGGACTAGAATCTAGCATCAGAAACTAGAATCTAGCGCTGTGAACTAGAATCTAGCATCAGAAACTAGAATCTGATCAGAACACAATGTGTTAAAGCTCCTCCACTATCAGCAGGTCTGTGAGTGAATGGAGAAGTCCCAGGTGACAATGAGTTGAGTATCATTTACCATAGAGGAGTTATGGGCCCTGTGTTTGCTTTGGAAAACCTCTGCATTCCCCCGCACTGTAGCCACGGATGCCAAACAAGACATTCGATAGACGTCGGTAGAACGTTCGAAGAGGCTGTTATTTGTCAAGACATTCTCTTTAGCAACCAGTAGTCGTCTCAAGAAAAAAAAAAGACCTGGAACACATTTGTGTCACCTTATCTTTTATTCTCTCCACATCGTTTTGTTTTCATACGGTGGAGCCCCTTTAGGACAACAGAGGCCTGTATGGCCTGTCTCCAGGACTTGATCAGCATCGTATGTGGTGTTCTAACCATTATGCTTTACCTATTGAAAAATGAGCTATGAGCTTGTAGGTCTGCTATTTTTGAAAAATCATGAAAATGTGGCAGAAATTTTTATTTCAGCATCAGACATTTTAGCTCAAATCTTTGCTTCTGGGGTGGTCCCTAGAAGTTTTTTTTTCTTCTTCTTCTTTTTAGATGCGGGCCAAATACAGATAATTCTGGTGGTCCTGTGAAATATGTTGAGCATCACTGACACAGGAGCATGGATTTTTCAGGAAAAAAACAAGTGCCACAAACTAGAATCTGGCACATTGGGTTAAGTGAGCTAGTCCACGGAACCTGTCTTACTGGTCATTGTGGTCGTTACCTGTCTGTCTGTCTGTCTGTCTGTCTGTCTGTCTGTCTGTCTGTCTGTCTGTCTGTCTGTCTGTCTGTCTGTCTGTCTGCCTGTCTGTCCCCCCGCAGGTCAACCCCAAGGACCTGGACCCCAAGCTGGCGTACATCCAGGTGACCTTCGTGCAGCCCTACTTCGAGGAGAAGGAGTCTCCGGAGAAGAAGACGGACTTCGAGAAGGCCCACAACATCGGCCGCTTCGTCTTCGAGACGCCCTACACTCTGACGGGCAAGAAGCACGGCGGGGTGGAGGAGCAGTGCAAGAGGAGGAGCGTGCTCACGAGTATGTGGAAACACACACACACACACACACACACACACACACACACACACACACACACACCAGGGCCGGTTTTAGCCAGCCCTACTAGGGTTGGCAGGATGTATGGGCACTTTTTGACACTATAGTGCCCACTATTTATTCAGCATTTGAGCCACGGAGGACCACTACTTTATGACATTTTAGCCCCACAGACCCCCAAAACTACAGATTCATTTTGCTTTTGTCCACAATTCCAGGCTGGATTTAGGAAACAAAAACACCTTTAATGATCCATTAATCTTCTACATTCTCTAGTTGTGTAGACTTGGGGCTAATTCACATGATGAATATTTTAACTCTTGAGAGTGTAAACATGAAATGAAATCAAATGGACCTGCAAGGGTCCATTTGATTTCATTTTTACGCTCTCAAAGAGTTACATCTGGTTAACCAACTTTCCACCATTTAGCCTGGGGACCTCTCAAGGACCACTGGTGGTCCCTGGACCACTGGTTGAAAATCACTGATATCACCTTTCATTCTGTGTGTAGGATGCACGTTTGGGTGGGCCCTGGCCATCCCCGCCCTGAGACACACACGCACACGCGCACGCACGCACGCACGCACGCACGCACGCACGCACGCACACACACACACACACACACACACACACCACACACACACACACACACACGTCATCCTTGGTCCCCACATAGGGGTGAACATGGGGGAGAGCGACGGACTTGGAACTCATGCTTCCTTCAATGCGTGAGGAGTCCAAGCTGCCTTTTTTACACATTTTTCCAAGCAGTTCCTGTCCCCTCCATCCGGCACCCTGGCTGGCCAGGTGGGGGCAGTCTAAAGACCAGGGTTACTAGATGTATATTGTTTATGCCAGAGCTGCCCAAAAGGTAGATTGTGATCTACCAGTAGATCACACAGTCCATGCAGGTAGATCACATTACAGTCCCCTAAAATGTATTGACCTGTAACTATTGGGAGCGTTAAAATGAAACCAAATGGACCCGTGACTCTCAGGATTTAAATTATATTTAAACATCTGAATTAAGTAATTTCAAGAGTCCACACAATTAGAAAATAGAGAATAATTGTTATGTTGACCAGCATTTTGCCAGTTCTCTTTCCCAATTGTGGACAAAAACGTGAAAGTTAATAGCTTTGGGTGCACGAGACTAAACTCAACATCACAAACTGTCAACTCAAACCCCAAATAGTGTTTTCAAACGTCAGTAGTAGCATATACAAGAAAACCTTCCAATTCTCCCCCTCTATTTTTCATTATAAGTGCATTATTCTTAAACACTATAACAGTAAGTAACACCATCCACCTTGTTTTTTTTTTTTCTTTTCTTTTCTTTTTTTTGGGGGGTGTAGAAAAAAGTGTGGGCACCCCTGGTTTATGAAGTATTTTGCAGTATTTTGAACACGTGAGGATAGCAAATGAAAGTCATAGTAATTGTGTGATCCAACAGAGATGGTTAATCTCATAGTTTGAGTTATGGCGCCCGCGGGGTAAATAGACTCTTAATTAACCAGGCCATAACAACGGTTGCAGTACAAGTACAGGAAATGAGAAACAGCTACATCACGGCTAATAAAACTAAATTACCAATATCAATAAAAAATTACAATAGAATATTGCAAAACACATCTCGAGATCAGATGATGCACTATAAACCTGTGGTTTTCAACCTTTTTGATACCAGAGCCCACTATTTCAGCATTCGGCATGTGAGCCACGGACCACCATTTGAAGTTGAGTTTAGTCTCTATTTTAGAGATGTTATTCTTAAAATTACAGATGTATGTAAATTACAGATGTAAATTACAATATGTCACGCTGAACTAGTACTTGTAGTTCAGCTACCTTCATTTGTGACTGGTCTTCATAGACCTGTTCACTTGTTTCTGCTGCAAACCTGGCAACACAGCAAGCGAAAGAGGAACTTCTACGCAAAGGCTTACAGGCCATAAAGAATAATGTCTATATTAACATTGTCAGTGCTAAGACCTTTGAAATCAAAAGGGCTTATCAGGTAATGCAACTATAAGCCAACATAATCCAATCCAAACAGTGAGTGAGGATGTGCGTAAAGGCTACAGTAAAGTTACAGTAAATGCATGTTATTCTTGTCCTTAAAATCCCAGCGTATCCATTATCACAGCAAGAAAAGCCCAGGGGTGTAGTGGAGGGGGGGCGCGGGGGTAGCCTGATTGTCAGACTCTGAGCCATGGCTCAAAAGTCTGACATTGGCTCCATTGTAACCGATTTACGAGGAGAACAGAACCCAGCAGAGTGGGCGGGGCCCAACGGAGTAGATGGGGTCTGTGGGCTGAACCCAGGCTAACGCAGGGGGACGGCGCTTCTCACATCTAGAATATTTTTGGGGCAAAAGTAGGCCTATGTTTTTTGCCTTGTCATTTACTGTCACCCTACGTTTTAACAGCGGGGATGGTGGGTGATGATAAAAGCGTCGTCGCCTGACATCCATTATTTCTCTATGGGAGCCGCCGATTCGGGCGACAGCAGCAGAACGGGCGACCTCGGGCGACGTGGGTGGGTGACGTCGCCCGGTAAAGATAAAAATTGGCAAGCTTTTCGGCCGAATCGGCCGACGTTTGGCCGGGCATAACCAATCAGAGCCAAGTGCTGCTTTTTTTGCCCTCGACCCAAAACCATTCGGTGCAGTTTGGTTCCTAGTTCCGTCCCACTTCCTCCTCCACCATACTTTTTTTTTTTCAGTGCACCACAGCACCATGGATACAATTATGCATTGTACACAATCTTTCTCAATATGCTATACTTGTTTTAATAGCGTGTCTGTGTGTGTTGCGCAGGTGCACGCAAATGTGCATGCAAATGCAAGTGTGCATGCACGTATCTTAAAGGGGGATTCCACTCATTTTCAATATTTTACTATGCCATTAATATATACCATGTGGCCTTGGTAAAAAGTTAATGAGTGAACCATTTGTACACTCAGAAAAAAATGAAAATGGGTGGAATTCCCCTTTAAGAGGCGTCCCCCCACTTATAAAAGTCCAAAATACAACACTGGAAAAGCCCTAAGCTCTGCGCTTCCGTCTGATTAAAATTTTAACGGTATTAACACCTGTGCACACTGACTCAACCCACTGAGCATTTTCTCATTGAAATATCGGTAGAGCACGGTTTTACGGAGACATATACAGTAGCTATTAGCTGTTTGTGTCCCAGAGCCATAGAGTATAGTTCGAGGAATCTACAAGCATTTGGGGCTTGTAGATCACCTACTAATTAATTCGAACAAAACAACCCCCCCCCCCTCTCATTAATCATGAGATAATTTATTTTGAAGCTGTGATTAACCCAATTAAATGTTTTAATCATTCAACATCCACAGTTTTATCTAATAAAATTGTAATTGTAATAACAAGACTACCAGCTTTCCTGAGGCAGTATTGCATTCTAGGGGAGAGGATAAAATTTAATTTAATGAGTTAAATGGGTTTATGAGGTGGCAATATAACAATGTATAAGTTGAACCTTGAACCTTGGTGTTTGTGCCAGGTTGGTTTCAGGGTGACCACGTCCAAACTGTTCATCTGAGGGGCTTTTTCATACCAAGGCCCACTATTTATACAGGATCCACACAGACTCCAAAAAACTAAAGATTGCTTTTGCTTTTGTCCACCATTCCAGGCTGGATTTCGGAGAAAATTTCGGAGAAAATAAACCAGGCAAACATACAGATCAAAATGACCATTAATCTCCTACATTCTCTAGTTGTATAGACTTAAGCTAATTCAGATGATGAATTAGCTTAAGTCTGGTGGTCCCCGGACCACCTGTTGAAAACCCCTACATTACAGGAGAAAAACGGGTTTAGGAAATGATCTTGATGTCATATTTAAAACAAGAATTCAGGATTTAAATTCAAATACAGCAAACGTGGTTGATGTACAAGCTCAAACGTCACAGTGCGACGCATTTTGAGCTTGTAGATCAACTATTTTTAATGCATACAACCTATTTCATGTCAGGGCCCATTATTTATTCTGCATATTAGCCACAGACCACCATTTGATGTTTAGTCTCTCTGGCTGAAAACTATTGGATTTTCAAGTTTGTCGAGTCCACTGACAAATTTAGGAGAGATAACTGGCAAAACATTGGTAACAAAATAACAATTCTTAGTCATTTTCTAAATGTGTAGATTCTTGAAAATTAAGTAGATGAGATCTTTAAAGCTTAAATATAATTTAACTCTTGAGAGCGTAAAATGAAACCAAATGGACCCCGTAAGGCTCCATTTTGTTTCATTTTACAACTGTCCGTCATTTTTAGCTGGGGACCACCTGGAATCCTCTCAGGGACCACTGGTTGAAAAGCACAGCTATAGAAGGGAAAAGAGACAATAGAAAGCCACATTTTTTTGGTGTTTGTGGGACATCTGAACAGGCTTTGAAACAAGGGACTGTCCCACGCAAAGAGGGACATCTGGTCACCCCAGGTGAACGCTCCCTGCCCTGTGTCACTGGCTGGCGGAACAAAATGTAAAAAGGATTATAGGCTGTCGAGTCTCTTTGAAGAGCAACATCCCCATAACAGGAAGAATACAAATCTGTCAGTGAAGGACTAAAAGCACAGGCTGACAAATGTCTTTGCTTTGTCGTGCTCCAAATATGTTTACTCACACGCAACAGGCAATACCTGTGCAGCTCCCTGGCGTCTGTGAAGTTTGGCACCCAAATGAATTCACATGAAATGAATGAAAGTTTTTTTTTTTTTTCTTTTTTTTAGATAATTTAATGGAACCAAATGAACCCTAACGGGTTCATTTGGTTCCATTTGTACGCTCTCATAAAAAAGAAGCGTCTAAATAAATCCATTAACATGGTGAAAATACATCTTGATGATGTCATCAAGATGTTTCACCATGTTAGTGGTTTTCTTCAGACCTCCATTTCTTGGGAACACAGAATGGGGGGGAACTTTTTTTTATCAAGTCCACACAACACCTTGAAGGTACATCAATGACATAGTAAAATATTGAAAATGGGTGGACTCCCCCTTTAAGCTGACCTTTTTTATTCATTCAGACAGCCTGGCTCAGCACCAAGAGGAGGATGTGCTGTTTTTTTTTTTTTTTGTTTGCTTTCTTCCTTCAAGTTTTCCAGTCCACCGTGACTTGCAATTTGAATGTCACAGATGTCAGCATGACGTCTGTATGGTTAACACGCCAGGACACGCCATGGCGCTATTTTCGTTTTTTAGTTGTGTTAGGATTAAAACGTGTTTGAGGTCAAACTAGCAGCAGTTTCATTTATATTTTTTGATATTTTTGATTTCGTCCTAATCTTTTGAATAACACAACATTTGCCTCAGTCCTATTTTTGTCTTCTGAATGAAATACAGGTATTAGTTATTTATTGCCTGGCTCCAGTCCTAAATCGGCACCTTAAAAAAAAATCCTGTCAACCATACTACCAAAGCGAACATGGGGGGACAGGGCCTTTGCAGTGGCTGCCCCTACCCTGTGGAACTCACTTCCAGCCCACATCAAAGCTGCCCCCACCCTGGAAACCTTCAAACACACACTCAAAACCCACCTCTTTAGACTAGCCTTCCCCACATAGCACACTCCCCCTTCTCTTTTTTAACCTTTTATTATTTTATTCTTTTTTTTTTTTTTATATAAAAAATAAATTTGTTTTTATTTCTCTTTTCTACCTATGGAAAGCGACTTTGGGTATCTTGAAAAGAGCTATATAAATTGTATGTATGGGCGGCAGTGGTTCAGGGGTAGAGTCACCGGATGGTAACCACAAGGTTGCCGGTTCGATCCCGGGCTCCCGCAGAGTTAGTGTCGAAGTGTCCTTGAGCAAGACTCCTGATGTGCTAGTAGGCACCTTGCATGGTTTCCACTGCCATCAGTGGATGGATGAATGTGTGTGAATGGGTGAATGTGATGCACAAGCTATGTAAAGCGCCTTGGATAAAGGCGCTATATAAATGCACCATTTACCATTTATGTATCATTATTATTATTATTAATAACCCATAAACTTCAGTCGCTGAGAGGGATTTCAGACTGAATAATGAAGTGAAACAAAATGATAATTCTGACTCGGAGTGCCAGGCAAAGTCATTTATCGTCTGGTATTAATCAACAACATTAACACTGACAAGCACTGTGTGTGTGTGTACATGTGCCCGCGTGCGTGTGTGCGTACTGCAGCCGCCCACACCTTCCCGTACGTGAAGAAGCGCATCGAGGTGCTGAACGAGAAGCAGGTGGAGCTGAAGCCTGTGGACGTGGCCATCGACGAGATGCGGGCCAGGACCGCCGAGCTCACCAAGCTCTGCTCCAGCACCGAGGTGGACATGATCCAACTGCAGCTCAAACTGCAGGGCTGCGTCTCCGTGCAGGTAAACCACTGCAGCTCAAACTGCAGCGCTGTGTCTCTGTGCAGGTAAACCACTGCAGCTCAAACTGCAGCGCTGTGTCTCTGTGCACTGATAACATGATCCAAACTGCAGCTCAAACTGCAGCGCTGTGTCTCTGTGCACTGATAACATGATCCAAACTGCAGCTCAAACTGCAGCGCTGTGTCTCTGTGCAGGTAAACCACTGCAGCTCAAACTGCAGCGCTGCGTCTCTGTGCACCGATAACATGATCCATTTGTAGCTCAAACTGCAGCGCTGCCTCTCTGTGCAGGTAAAGTCCCATGACCCAAACTGCAGCACTGTGTCTCTGTGCACTGATAACATGATCCAAACTGCAGCACTGTGTCTCTGTGCACTGATAACATGATCCAAACTGCAGCACTGTGTCTCTGTGCACTGATAACATGATCCAATCTGCAGCTCAAACTGCAGCGCTGTGTCTCTGTGCACTGATAACATGATCCAAACTGCAGCTCAAACTGCAGCGGTGTGTCTCTGCACTGGTAAGATGATAAAAACTGCAGCTCAAACTGCAGGGCTGCGTCTCTGTGCACTGATAATAGTTCAACTCGCGGGGCCGCATCTCTCTCAAAACTGCCTCAGTGTTTCAGCAAACAGGATGCATTGTGTGCATTTTGAAACACAGACAGAATTTTCAAAAAGGTAAATGTATTTCTTTTTCTTTTCTTTTCTTTCTTCTTTTTTAAATTGACCCTTATGTTTTCCTCCCTGTTTGTTTAGGTGAATGCAGGTCCCATGGCCTACGCCAGGGCTTTCCTGGACGACAGTAAACCCAACCAGTCTGGCAAAGGGAAAGCCAAAGATCTCAAAGAGATATTCAGGTAGGGCCTTTTAAGTGTTTCTAATGCAGTGTGTATGGTTATGGCCTGATAATCTTGATCGTTATCTGGGACGCTACGTGCAAACCTGCTCTGGGTGTGGTGACTGAATGATAGCAGAGTGCAGCATCGTGCAATGGGTGTGGATTTGATCCAGTACCAAAACAACCAATGTACCTGTCCACGTACTTCCTTATGTCGGTGAATTGAAAACAGATGTCAGTGAATTGAAAAAAAAAAAACAACACATGTCAGTGATTTGAAAAAAAAAAAAAAAAAAAAAAAAAAACATGTCAGTGAATTGAAAAAAATAAATAAAAACATGTCAGTGAATTGAAAAAAAAAAAAAAAAAAAAAACATTTCAGTGAATTGAAAACGCACGTCAGTGAATTGAAAACACGTCAGTGAATTGATAACACGTGTCGGTGAATTGAAAACACATGTCGGTGAATTGAAAGACCTTTTAGACCACATCCATGGTCTAAAAGTGAATCCTCCACAAACACAGGTGGCTTGATTACTGACCGAAATAGTCCTGTTTTTAATCCCATTCTGGCATCCAGACAGTGTGTTACTGGGTTTAAACTCACTCATCACGTTAGAATATACTGTATATCTGAACACATAGTGGTAGAAATAAGCCACATAGCAGTACAGAGGCAGAACTGAGTGATGTTTGTAAACATCCATGCATGGCGTATAGTGTATATAACTCATAGTACAGCTGTCCCTTGTTTTTTGCGCCCCATAGCCTGAAGGGATCCGAGCTCTGATTGGTTCAGAAACCTCAGATCAGCGTTTCAGGCTGAGACTTCAAAGTAAAACAGACAGACCATGTGCATCACTTCCGTGCAGCCCCGCATTTTGGACGTTATTTACGAGAGCGCGATCCCAACGTTAGCCGGAGATGCTAATTTGGTTAGCATCGACCGGGAATAAAGTGGATTAATCAATGAGAGTAAACAAAGTATGTTTATAGCGTCTCTAAACAAGCTTTTTTAACTTGTTTACAGCTCGTTTTAACGGCTTTGGGGTCCAAAGAGTTAAATATAGTTTTTTAATCAATCAATGTGCATGTCATTTGCAGGCGTTTCGTGCAGGCGTGCAGCATAGCTCTGGACATCAACGAACGGCTCATCAAGGAGGACCAGTTGGAGTATCACGAGGGCCTGAAGAACAACTTCAAAGACATGGTCAAAGACCTGTCCGAACTCATCCACGAACAGGTAATTCACAAGCCTACCCCCCCCCCCAGCCTAGGGCCCCGAATTGCTTAGAAACGCCACTGATACCCATGAATTACAAAGTGTTCCGCGCCGACTGATCGGACCGTACGAGTGGGCGGGGTCTTTTCGTTTCTTAGGTTCTGTTTATTAAGAAGCACCGTAATTTATATAGCAATACATTAGTTCCAGAGGGAAGACAGTGAAACACATCAAACGATCATTTTTCAAATCAGGGGCGGATCTAGGCCTGGGCATGGCCCAATGCCCAATCTGACCCACCAAACCCGATGGCATGCAAAACAACCCAAAACATTTCAAATTAAAGTGCTTATATTTAAACTGATTTGTAACACTACTCCTGCTACTAACTAACTACAGCTGTATCACCACTAAACCAACAGCATTTCATCATTGAAAACAGAAAACTCTCTGAGTCAGACCTTTAGCTTTATGCATGCTGCGTGTCTGTTGCAACTTCAACAACAACTGATGTTATTATTGATGCCTTTACTTGCCTAATAAAAGTCCTGTAACCGAAAATGGTATGTGTTACAGCAGCTAGAATGGCTGCACAAAAGGCAAGTGACAAACGAAAATGAAGGGGAAATTCCAAAGGGAATCAACATGTGTCACGTAATCTGAAATCAACATTGTGGCACTAAATTTAGGTTACTACCGGTGCATAATAGCCTGGTTCTCTAACGTAACTTAAGAATGGAGCCCAAGTGGTCTCAAATGACTCCTTACAGAGTATGTAATCCGTTCTAACCTATGAGCACACTTCACTTCATTGATTCGGACTGAAAAGTGAGGAAGAGAAGCTAAAAGACATCCGCAGAACGACGGAAACCACTCCAGTTACCAAGAAACCTTACCAATGAGTTTCTAATGGTGTCTGATAACATGCAGGGGTTGACACTAAGGTCTCCGAGGCACTTTCCCATCGGGCAAGTGCAAGTCAGGTTCTACTTGCCCTAAGGTCATGGTCACTTGCCCCCCAAAAATATATTGTAAATTTTGCATTTAAGTTTAACCAGATGTAACTCTTGAGAACGTAAACATGAAACCAAATGGGCCCTTGCGGGTCCATTTGGTTTCATTTTTACACTCTCAAGAGTTAAAATTCATCATCTCAATTAGCCCAGGCCTACACAACTAGAGAATGTAGAAGATTAGGTCATTTTGATGTGTATGTTAATTTGCCTGTTTTGTTTCCCAAATCCAGCCTGGAATTGTGGGTAGCTAGAAAGCAGGGAAAGACACAGAGGCAGAGTGCAATGACTGCCTTCAAGACAAATTTGTCTTGTGTTGTGTTATAGTGCACTAAGTTGCACACTTGCCCGATCGGGCAACCAGGTAGCAGTCTTCACTTGCCCTACCATTTTTTTTTTACTTGCCCTGGGCAAGCGGGCAAGTGTTAGTGTCAAGCCCTGACATGTCCTAAATTGTTTAAATCCTACTCCTGTGGGAAACCTCATTAATGTACAGGTTTCTGAACTGCCCACAGTCCTTTAACGTGTCGCAGATCTTGTTCCATCAGGGGTTGACAACAGGGGTGTAGTGGAGGGGGGACGCGGGGGGGCGGTGTCCCCCCACTTCTCACATCTAAAATTTTTTTGGGGCAAAAGTAGGCCTATGTTTTTTGTCTTGTCATTTACTTTTATGGATACAATTAGGCACTGTAAACAATCTTCCTCAATATGCTATACTTGTTTTAATAGTGTGTCTGTGTGTGTTGCGCAGGTGCATGCAAATGCAAGTGTGCATGTACGACGTGTCTTAAAGGGGAATGCCACTCATTTTCAAAATTGTACTATCTCATTAATATACCTCAGAGATGTTGCATGGACAATAAAAAAAAGTTCCCCCCATTCTGAGTTTCCTAGATATGGTGGTTTGAAAAAAATCATTAGCATGGTGAAATACATCTTGATGACATCATCAAGATGTGTTTCATCATGTCAATGAGTTTCATTTTTTTCTGAGAGTGTACAAATAAAGAAAAAATTGAAAATGGGTGGAATTCCCCTTTAAGAGGCGTCCCCCTACTTCTAAAAGTAGCACTGGTTGACACTAACGGTCGCCCCAATGTTGACAACACTTGTTTGTTTTTTGCCTTTTAAGGCATACGTTTTGCATGGCTCTGCTTACAATGATCCCTACATAAGAGCATGCTGTGTCGCACACAAACTGTAGCAATAAATACTAGTACACTAGTTACATTATTATTGTTTGAGAATACAGTGTCTGAGACAAGCAAAAGAGGGGAAAAAATAGTGTTTACTTGAAAGATTTTCCCCAAATGCCTTGTATTAACTACTAGTGCCTGCATGCCTATGCCTCTATTTTATTTCTGCCAATAAAGTGGCTTTGTGTTATATTATTATTATTATTATTATTACCTTTAATGCACTGAAGAGAACTACCTCATGTTTGCACCCCAACGAAATGCTTCAGGTATGTAAGTAAGAAAAATAATAATAACGATATTTCAAATTTCTGATATTTTTGGGGGGCAAGTGGGCTTGACCTGAGGGCAAGTAGAACATGACCTTTACTTGCCCGACGGGCAAGTGCCGCTGAGACCTTAGTGTCAATCCCTGTCCATGATCAGTACCGATCATGTTTCTTTTCACGTGGGAACTCATTGATTCAGCAATCAAGTTATTGACACAACTGCGACTGACAGACCCACTGTGGCAGTGGCAGTGTTGCCAACTTCCAAAATCCAAAATGCACTAGTGTCACTTCCAAAATGCACTAGAATGCACTAGAGGCTTGCCTGGAAGGGAATATATAAACGTACAGATCAAAATGACCATTAATATTGTATATTCTCTAGTTGTGTAGACTTGGGCTAACACACATGATGAATATTTTAACTCTTGAGAGCGTAAAAATGAAACCAAATGGACCCGCAAGGGTCCATTTGGTTTCATTTTTACGCTCTCAAAGAGTTACATCTGGTTAACAAAACTGTCCATCATTTAGCCTGGGGACCACAGCTTGAAAACCACTGTCATAGGAGGAGAAATGGTGAAAAATGAGGGTTTTATCTCTGGTGCCTGTCAATCAATTTCACCCCAACTCACCAGCCAAAAAACACTAGATTTTCCACCAGGAGTTTTTCACTAATTTTGGTGCTAGGGGGGCCTGAAAAAGCACTACATATAGAGACAAATGCGCCAAGTTGGCAACACTGTGAAGGTGGTGATGGTGGTGGTAGCACAGTGTGCAAACAGGCAGTTCTCACGGCGGCAAAAAAGAAACGCATTTCATCATAAGTATTACTTCCTGGAGAGAGGCGCGTTGCACAAGCGATACTCCATACGGCACGTTCACTGAGCCTCTCTGTGCCTCCGCAATCCATTGTTTCCCAGAAATGTCAGCCAGCGCTCGCGTGAGTCATCAAAGCAGCGGGGCGCGTGCACAGACACACACACACACACACACACACACACAACACACACACACACACACACACACACACACACAACACACACACACACACACAGAGGAAGGGGCAGAAGTATTGCATGTGTGGGACTGATGGGGAAACGCTTTGCCAAACACGGTTAGCAATTATTAAAGCAATTATTAAAAAATAGCTGATCTACATGCTCCAAAACATTAGCTTTTTTGTTACATGCAATGTGTGGCCCCTCTGGAGTGAGTGTGTAAATAATGTGGGACAGACAGACAGACAGACAGACAGACAGACAGACAGACAGACAGACAGACAGACAGACAGACAGACAGACAGACAGACAGACAGACAGACAGACAGGGGGCTCAATTTGTGGGACACCTGAAAAGCCTTGGATAATAGTCCCAGGCAAAGAGGGACATCTGGTCAACCTACTTTGTTGCTCGTGCACTCTCTGTTTTTCTTTCTGTTCCTTCCCCCTCTCTTATCTTTCTGCTTCTTTGCCGCTCCCCTTAATCGGCTGTCCTCATTCATCATGATCTCTCTCTCTCTCTCTCTCTCTCTCTCTCTCTCTCTCTCTCTCTCTCTCTCTCTCTCTCTCTCTCTCTCTCTCTCTCTGTCTCTCTCTCTCTCTCTCTCTCTCTCTCTCTCTCTCTCTGTCTCTCTCTCTCTCTCTCTCTCTCTCTCTCTCCCTCTCTCCCTCTCTCTCTCTCTCGCCCATGACTCACTCAGAGCTCTTAGTTTTGGCCGTGGATTCTTTCTTTTGCTTTTACTTACTCTTACTTAACTGTGAATAATAACGCATTGTCTTCATTTCCCCCACTCCCACTGACCTAGCTATCGTAAAAGGAAAAACATCAGGTAACGTGGCTGAAAAAGTGTGTTAAGAAGATAATGTGAGACACCTCCGGCATCGTAGGTGTCAAACCTTTGTGTACTGAATGCGTTTTTTGGTGTTCAACGCATTATGTTACACGTTGGCTATTGAATAATATCAGACCTACGAGCTTATATTGTGCAACCAAGTGGTGCGATGTGAGCTCGTTGATCAGATTTTTTTCAATTGTGAAAATGATGCGCAAATCTAAGAATATATTCTTAGAATACCTGATTGTAGTTTCTGACACTAGATTCTAGTTTCTGATGCTAGATTCTGACAGATTCTAGTTTCTAGTTTCTGATGCTAGATTCTGAGAGATTCCAGTTTCTGACTAGTTTCTAGTTTCTGATGCTAGATTCTGACAGATTCTAGTTTCTCTGAAAAAATCTATGTTCCTGTGTCAGTGATGCTTAACATATTTCATGCCAAGGAAGGACCACCAGAATTATCTATATTTGGCTGCGGACCCCCCCCCCCCCCCCAATCTGAAAACATGTTGTTGTAGGGATCCCCCAGAAGCAACGATTTTAGTTCAAAATATTTGCTTCCGAAAGAATATACATATTCAAAGATTTGCATCACATTTTCACAATTTTTTCAAAAATATCAGAGCTACAAGCTCACAGCGCGCCACTCGGTAGAGTGGCGCGCTGTGAGCTTGTAGCTCTGATATTTTTCAATAGCTGAAGTGTAACATAATGCTTTGTACACCAAAACGCGTTCAGTACCACAAAGGGTTAAACACGACAGCTGCTGCGAATGCTTTGGAGCCGTTCCAGTGGGTCTCCGTCGAGGAAAGGTTGCAACCCACTGTTTATGCTGAGTGAATGGCTCATCGGTAAAGTGCTGTGGGTCTTCATCACAGCATGAGTGTGAGACTGAGCATGACTTCCTTGTGTAGTGCGTCGTCCTGACAACCATAGTAAAGTTCGAACACAAGTTCGGAAAACCTAAGTTTGGAGATTATTTTCTCCTCTTTGATAATACCAATTTGCGCTGTGTGTGATATCGTTTTAATCGTTGATTGGTCCCCTTTACGGCAAGGTATGGCGTGTAGAACTCGGAGATTCCTGGAGTGAATGACACTGATAAACCCGTGGGTTGCACCACGGCCGGCAATGCCCCCCAATGCCCTGACTGCCCCACCAAACATGAAGGCATGCAAAACCACCCACATTTCAAAGATATTTCACATTAAAGTGCCTATATTTAAAATGATTTGAAACACTACCACTGCTATTAACTAACTACAGTTGTGTCACCACTAAACCAACAGCATTTTATCATTGAAAACAGAAAACTCTCTGAGTCAGACCTTTAGCTTTATGCATGCTGCATGCCTGTTGCAACTTCAACAACAACTGATGTTATTATTGGTGCTTACTTGCCTAATGTAAGTTCTGTACCATAAAATTTAACTGAAAATGGTATGTCATTTTCGCCTGCCCCCACAATTGTGAAATGTTACATCCGGGCCTGGGTTGCACCTACAGGAACTTTCCTTTGAAGAAGATTTTTAAAGATATGGCGCTCCATTTTCATGATGCGCTAAAACCCTTCTCCCAAATCCCTTATCTTTTTTTTTTTTTTTTACTATTTTGAAAAACATTTTGGAATCTATTGAATCTATTGGAATCTATTGAGACGTTCTGAGGTTGTAGACTGGCCAGTTTAACTATTGAAAAATGTTTTTTTTTTAATAGTATAAAAAGGTTAGGAAGTTAAGGGATAAGGGGTTTATAACGGAAATCTAGGCCATTGGGTCATAAACAGCATATACAAAGTCAAGAAATGTGACAGGACACACGTTCATACTGTTTGCTTGGCACCCAAATGTGACCCAAATGAGTGGCACATACCATACCTGTGACTGTGACTGTCGCACACCTGTTGGCACTTGAAGTTCAAAACAACAGTGAAAGCCAACAGAACGGCATTTTATTTGGGCACATTTTTATGAGGGCGCCATAACCACACGTCTAGCCGTGTTCATCATGATCATCATGATCACGGCATTCCAGACAGGTAGTGATAAACGCACACATAAAATCGCTAGGCGTACAAAAAGAAAATGCTCATCCGAATTGAGGTCTCAAATCAGGTAACCAAATGAATCCTTATAGATCTGTAACTCTTGAGATCGTAAAATGAAACCGAATGGACCCTCCCGGGTCCATTCGGTTTCATTTTACGCTCTCAAGAGTTAAATTATATTCGAACATCTGAATTACTTAATTTTCAAAAATCTACACATTTACAAAATTTAGAAGAGATTGTTGTTTTGTCCAACGTTTCGCCAGTTAAACTCAACATCAAATGGTAAAATGCAGAATAAATAGTGGGCCCTGGTATGAAAATCACTGAACTAGAGGCATGATTTACTACTCCCTGTGTGGGAAACAATAAATTCATTCCAGGAATGTCTGATCTATTACACACGCCATACCTTGTTGGAAGAAAGGTGAGTAATCAACAATCAACAGTAATCAACAGTTTGATCAATGATCAAATACATACTATATACACCCATTATATTGAGGTGGGTTCATTCACAAAGTTAGGTTTCTGAAGTCACGTGGGGCTAGTTTATTTACAATACACTGTATTGGTTGATCTTAAATGTTTCACGACATGTTTTCATTCGACACCGGAGACATTCCAAAGCACCCTGAGCAGGGCGAGGCGTTAAACCACAAGCCTGGGTGTTCCTCCGTAGTCTGAATCACAACCACGAGACATGAACACTGTCGTTAAACTGTTCTTACCTGTTATCTGTTTAGGGAAGCAGGAAAAAAAAAACAAAGGTCAAATGCTGTTCTGACTGCGACTGTTGAATATGTACCATGAAACCCACGTTAATCATTGACTCATTTAGCTTTGCCAGTGTACAGTGTACACATTGTGAACACTTAAAGGGGGAATTCCACACCATGGTAACCTACCTGGAAATGTTCCTTTTCACTGTGGTTGTCCCTGTAGTCCAAAACGGGACATCCCCCCGTCCCACACCTGTCCCAGCTCCACCCGCTGCAATGTTAAAATGATCCCTGGCTAATAAGACAAACATGCCTTAAAACACTATACTTGCCTTCTATAAATAAAACGTAAAGATAAAAAACACCTTCAATACTTTATTTCTTTCATAAACAGAGAGAATCTTTCACTCAATAGGAACTGTTCCTGTCAAAGGTTGATGATGTCACATGAGACACACATGTGACATCATCAACCTGCGACAGGAGCAGTTGAGTGAAATGTTCTCTATTTATGAATGAAATGAGATACCAATGGTGTTTATATTTGTTTATGTTAGTTATATAGGGCAAGTATAATGTTTTAAGTGATATTTGTCTTATTAGCCAGGGATCCTTTTAACTAATGATCCACTCGTACTCGACGTAGGAGTTAACAGCCCTTGTTGTTTTCAGCCCTTGTACACGCTGTACGCAGAGTACAGTGGCTAAAAACAACAATGGCCGCCAATGCTAGGCTAATACTGCATCGATGGCTTTCTGGAGATCATTTGAAGACCGTCTGTGGAAAAAAAAAGCGACGGATCTTAACTATGGCAAGCACGAGTGGATCAGGGACCCGTTTGGACTACATGGACAACTACAGTGAAAATGCACTCTACCGGGTTGGTTACTATAGCAATAGGAGTCAATTAAGGGGGAATGGAGTAACTTACTAAACTGCCTGAGATGCACACATGAGCCTGAGCAGACGATACAAGTGAAAGTGAAATATCCATTTAAATATGTCGCTCCGTGGCTTCCCCAGGCAAGCCCAGAAGTGCTTTGGAATGTTTTCACAACCACACATTGCAATACAGTATATGATATACAGTATTCTTCTAATAATCATGAATACTTTTTGTTTTATTTTGGTAGGCCTACTCTGTGCACTTCTTTCACAACGTAGGCCTATGTCACTTCCTACCCATCATCCATATTGGTGTGATTGTAGGTGAAACCAATCCGTATTTGTGGGCTTTTTAACCTGTTCAACATGTGCGTTTTGCTGATTTTGTGTTTTCCGTGTTGTTACAGATCTACCAGGAGGACATGATGCGTTCGCTGCTACACAACTCCCTCCACGTCTTCAGAGCCATCAGTGGAACTGCCACGGAACTGGGCTAGCATCTGCGGACCTGGCGCTAGCGTCAACAGACCGAGGCTAGCGTCCACGAACCTGGTGCTAATGTCCGCGGACCTGGAGCTAGTATCCAACGGACCTGGCGCTAGTGTCCAATGGACCTGGCGCTAATGTCCGCGGAACTGGAGCTAGTATCCGACGGACCTGGCGCTAGTGTCCACTGGACCTGGTGCTAGCTGTCTGTCCTGCTGTTGCCCTGCTGGTTTCCATCTCTCTCTTCTAGATCCTCAGACAATCCTTCCATCGTCGCTTCCAGTCATCCCCGGTTCTCCTTACATCAAGTCCATGGTGCTTTGACGCTCCGGCATCTTTCTCTGGTACATCCTTGTGACTGCTTGCCCTATGTGTGGGTTCGCACAGCACTGGTTTGCTGTCTGGCAGATCCTGCCTGGATGCCCTGGAGGCTGATCAATCAACAGTCCTTCCCCCCTTTTTTATTGTTTGTCTGTTTTATTGGAGGAACATTCATTTTGTCCCACGATTGAGCCCCCGAGGGCCAGAAGTGATACTGATGCTTCTTCCCCACAGTTTTCAGTGCGTTGTTAATTCATTCAGCCCTAGTGGATTTCCCCTTTAATAAGAATGTAATGGCAGAGATTGTTGGCTCAGACAGAGTAGAAAGTCAGGTTCAGCTGTTTGTCTCCGTGTTTTCGTGTTTATGCTCACAGTAGGCCTACTGTATACACCAGGTGATGCTATGCAAAACACTGTACAGGGGTTGACACTAAGGTCTCTGAGGCACTTGCCCATCGGGCAAGTGCAAGTCAGGTTCTACTTGCCCTCAGGTCATGGTCACTTGCCCCCCAAAAATATATTGTAAAATTTGCATTTAAGTTTACTTCCTACTTGGGTGCTTTCCCTGAGAGGGTTCCAGGTGGTCCCCAGCTAAGTTGGTTAACCAGATGTAACTCTTGAGAACGTAAAAATGAAACCAAATGGACCCTTGCGGGTCCATTTGGTTTCATTTTTACACTCTCAAGAGTTAAAATTCGTCATCTTAATTAGCCCATAGTGGTCACAGACCCAGTGGTCCCTGACCCCAGCAAAATGATAGTTTGGAACCAAATGGACCTGGGAGAGAGATAGGTAGAGATAGCTAGAAAGCAGTGGAAAGACACAGAGGCAGAGTGCAATGACTGCCTTCAAGACAAATTTATCTTGTGTTGTGTTATAGTGCACTAAGTTGCACACTTGCCCGATCGGGCAACCAGGTAGCAGTCTTCACTTGCCCCGCCATTTTTTTTACTTGCCCCGGGCAAGCGGGCAAGTGTTAGTGTCAAGCCCTGCTGTAGACAGTGTTGTAGCAGTACTTTTATAAGTGGGGGGACACCTCTGAAAGGGGAATTCCCCCCCATTTGATTTTTTTTTCTGAGAGTGTACAAATGTGAACCAAATGGACCCTAGCGGGTCCATTTGGTTCCATTTGTACACTCTCAGAAAAAAGGAAACTCATTAACATGGTGAAACACATCTTGATGTATTTCACCACCATGCTAATGATTTTTTTCAGACCCAAAAATATTTTAGATGTGAGAAGTGGGGGGACGCCGTCCCCCCACGCCCCCCCTCCACTACACCCCTGACTGTAGAGAATACTAGATGTCGGATATCAATTCTATGTCCATTTTTGTTGTTGCTGGGTTGATCTTCCAGTGGAGGGGGGGGGGGTTGCTTTTGTCCACACTTCCAGGCTGGATTTGGGAAACAAAACAGGCAAACATACAGATCAAAATGACCATTAATCTTCTAGCTGTGTAGACTTGTAGGCTAATTCAGATGATGATATTTTTAACTCTTAAAAGTGTAAACATGAAACCATATGGACCCGCCGCAAGGGTCCATTTGGTTTCATGTTTACGCTCTCAAAGAGTTACATCTGGTCAACCAACTTTCCATCATTTGGCCTATGGACCACCTGGAACCCTCTCAAGGACCACTGGTGGTCCCCGGTCCACTGAGTTATGGCGAAGTGGTTTTGGGGGGTGTGTACTACCATCACATAGGCTCGCCTCTTAATGCCTCACAATGATCCCCCGGTTCGATTCCCGACTGGCCCAGTCCTGCTTCCTGCACGTCACTTCACTGTGACTGTATATCAAAATAAAAGCTAGCAGAAAAAGCCCCACCCCAAATAACCGTGGTTAGAATGTATAAAGGATTGTATCGCAGTCCACCCAACACCCCTTTAAAGTTATTATAGGCTGCTTCTTAGCTGAGAGTCAAACTATATTCTCCTCTCCGTCGCTTCTGCTTTAATGCTGCAGCCGTTTCCCCACAGGCAGGCACTTGCTTTGCCCCGCAGACGGTCCAGAACTTTATTATTATTGTCAACAAATCCTTTTTGTCTGGGTCATGCCAAGGCGGTGCTAGTGTGTGTGTGTTCCCAAGAAATGGAGGCTTCTTTTTTTCTGAGAGCGTACAAATGGAACCAAATGAACCCATACGGGTTCATTTGGTTACATTTGTATGCTTTCAGAAAAAAATGTTGAAAATAGGTGGAATTGCCCTTTAATCAGGGAGCGTAAAATGAAACCAGACAGACCTGTATGTGTATACAGGACCATTTGATGGAGCTGTGCGTGTTTTTACGACGTAGGAGCGTAGGGGGGGAAGGTAATCCGAAAACAAATAATCCCGTCCATCACCCAACAACAGTAGGCTACCGTACATTGCGTAATTACTGTATAATATTCTTCTGAATTGTCCAACTGCCGATTCTTGTGAAATGCCTTCTGGCTGCAGGGGCGGATTGGCCATCTGGAGTACAGGGAGTTTTCCCGGTGGCCTGCGCCACCTACTGGCCTGGACAGTTTTTTTTTCTTTTTTTTTTTTAAGTCCAGGGCAGGCCAGGGCGCCAGGCCCAGGCCAGGCAAACTAGTGTTTCTATCCTTCAAAAAAGAAAAGGTGTCCTACACCAGAGCCTTCAAGTAGGAGAGTTGCCATATTCCCGTTCACTCCTGTGCGCCAGGGCGCTGCCTCGCGCTGCTGGAGGCAGTGTTGCCAACTGCCAAGATCCAAAATGCACTAGAATGTGCTAGATGCTCGCCTGGAACATACAGATCAAAATGACCATTAATCTTCTACATTCTCTAGTTGGGCTAATTCACATGATGAATATTTTAACTCTTGAGGGTGTAAAAATGAAACCAAATGGACCCGCAAGGGTCCATTTGGTTCCCACATCGGCAACGTCGGCCGATGTGGGTGGGTGACGTCGCCCGGAAAGATAAAAATTGGTGAGCTTTTTGGCCAAATCGGCTGACGTTTGGCCGGGGATAACCAATCAGAGCCAAGAGCTGCTTTTTTTGCCCTCGACCCGAGACCATTCGGTGCAGTTTGGTTCCTAGTTCCGCCCGACTTCCTCCTCCACCATGCTATTTTTTTCGGTGCACCACAGCACACCATTCTAATCCATCCATACATATAATCGATCTAATCGATCCATCCATATACATGTGTATATATATATATGGATGGATCGACAACATCCTGTGCGTTGTTTTGAAATGTCGCCACGGAAACTTGGCTGAAATATGAGTTCGGCATTGAAAAAAAAAATACCGGCGGCAGATAACTACTACAATTTCGGGCAAAAAATACTGGCGGAAGATAACTACTAAAATTTCGAGAAAAAAAAATACTGGCGGAAGATAACTACTAAAATTTCGAGAAAAAAATACTGGCGGAAGATAACTACTAAAATTTCGAGAAAAAAAAATACTGGCGGAAGATAACTACTAAAATTTCGAGAGAAAAAAATACTGGCGTATTAAGGGTTAAGTATACATACAGGGAAACGTTCACTTCTCCTCGCTCAGACAAGAGGTGATAAAATATGTCATAAACATTACAGCAGTAGGTTCATATCCGTGTGTGTGCCATAAAACAACACATTTAGCAGTTTAAAGAGTATCCGTATAGGGACTTTGCTTGATGAAACATAAAAAAAACATTCTAGTCCAGCTGGAGAGCTGTGTTGCATGTTGTTCCATTTCTGCCCTGTCACCTGTCTCTCTAACTCTATCTCTGCTATCACATCTAAATAAAGAAAAACTGCCTAAATTATTTTATTATATATATATAGAAAAACAAAATAAAAATAGATTAAAACCTACTGGTTTTAGCACTGGCTTATAGGTTTCCCTTTAAAGGGGAATTCCACCCATTTTCTAAATTTTCCTGAGCGGGTACAAATGTGAACCAAATGGACCCTAGCGGATCCAGGGGTCTGAAAGAAAAATCATTAACATGGTGAAATACATCTTGACGATGTCACCAAGATGTGTTTCACCATGTTAATGATTTTTTCAGACCTTCATTTTTAGGAAATACAGAATTGAGGGATTTTTTTATCATGTCCACATACACAACATCTCTAAGGTATATTAATGACCTATTAAAATGTTGAAAATGGGTAGAGTTCCCTTTAATGATATGAAATGAAATTATAGGGAGATTAATCAAGAGAGGCGAAATCATTTTTCAGGTTTATTAGCGACCAGTGAGCAACGATTGAGGCCATTGGGCCAAGCGTCGCGACCGGTAAAAACGGTCAACCATTTTCACCCGGTCGCAACTAATTTGTATGATTTGATTTGTAACCGTCGACGCTGTGACCGTCGGCCAAACATCGCGCCCATGTCGCCATCCGTCGTGACGTACAGCATGCCGCGCTTGCAAAATGATTTTAGTTTTATCAAGAGTGTAATGCCAATCCGTACGATGTGGTGTTATGTCAAGGGAGATGGCTTAGCACCTTCTTGAAGGGGAATTCCAATCATTTTCAACATTTTTTTCTCGGGAAAAAAAGAAGCGTCTGAAGAAATCCATTAACATGGTGAAAATATGACATCATGTGGCATCATCAAGATGTTTCACTATGTTAGTGGCTTTCTTCAGACCTCCATTTCTTGGGAACACAGAATGGGGGAACTTTTTTTTATCATGTCCACCCAGCACCTCTAGGGTATGCTAATGACATATTAGAATGTTGAAAATGGGTGGACTTCCCCTTTAAGAACCTCGTTTAGCTTTTCTGTGCAGTAAAAAAGGTAATCGCGGTTCCTGAAAAGCAGGCTATAGGGAGATGGCTAAATGGTCGGGGTGTTGAAGACATAAACTCATTGACTTTATGGTGCATTGTTATTATTTTGCTTCAGACGCCGAATGGAGCTTCTGAACAATTCCTTTTTTTTCCTATTTTAGACCCAGTGCCTTCCTGCTCACGCCTTCTGAAAAAAAAGGCTCTGGCTGGTATTCTCGACGCTATGCTGTAGCCAGGTATGGTGCCTTGTGGTAGGTCAAAAGCCTGTACCACCAGACCTGGGCCTGGGCTTACCAAATACTTATTAAAATACTTATAATAAAATACTTTTATTTATTATGGGATGTAACATTTCCCAATTGGGTGGGGGCAGAAGAAAATGGTAAGGGGGCAGCCTCATCGCCCGTGTCGCTTTGCACCACAGGCGATGAAGCCGCCCCCCATACCATTCTCATTAGTGTTTCAAATACTTAAATATAAGCACTGACATATCTTGTTTTTTTTTGCATGCCATCATGTTTGGTGGGGCTGACTGGGCATTTAGGGGGGCATTGCCCCCTCCCCATGCCTATGCCTAGATCCGCCCTGGGTAATTATTTGGTAGGCCCAGGTGGGGTGGTACAGGCTTTTGGCCTACACACAAGGCCCCACAGACATGATTTGCTGCCATGCAGCCAATGAGAAGACTTATAGACTATACCTGGCTGCACCATAGCGTTCGATAATACCAGCCTCTGTTATTTCAAGCTGTAGGAACAGGATTATAAATAATCATGCGGTGTTACGGTATCTCCCAAGTGCTACACTGAAATGAGAGCCGAGAGTTGAGGTGGAGAAATAAAGGTACACAGTATTAACAGAATGATAATAATAAGAATGATAAAGCTGTACATATACTATAATGCCATGCTGTAAATTGAATTCTACACGTGTATGTATGTATTTATATTTGTACAATTTTAAATTTCTTGTCCAACCTTTGCCTTGTTCCAGGGAGGTTTTATCAGTTTGTTTGCGTTTTTGGTTCATCAAAGCTGCTTGTCGATACATACTTTGTTATGACAGATTTAATTCCTTTTTTTTTAAATAAAAACATTTTACAGCAAATTGGTGAACTGATTTACAATGTCGTGTCTAGTCTCTTGTTCATAGGATTGTTTGATGTAAAAAAAAAAATCTGGTGATACGGTAGGTTTGATTGATTATTTGAAGTTGACATAGTAACAATTTAAAATGTATGTAAAAATATATAAGCAATTAAACCACCCTTATTCTTTTTTTCTATTAAAAATGCTGAATTTGCTGAAAAACAATTCAATACCGATTATTTGCATTGCAAACGATGCAATAGAATAGATAGTCTACTGGACTAAAAAAACAAAAGGAGCAACTTGTGAAATGGGGGCATTCTGCACAATAAAGTAGCCTACTTTCTCTTCTTTAGTAGCCTGGCCAGGCCATGCCGTCATGAGGCCAAGATGAGCCATTGAGGCCCATTATAGGTCAGGATCTCCTGTTTCTGTAGGGTGAGGCAGGTCTCGAATAGATCCCAGTCTCAAGACACATTTTGATCGTCTCGGTCTTGTTTTTGTCTTGTCCACAATTTGTCTTGCTCTCGATCTCGGAGCAAATGTCTTGAGCCTCTTTCTCTCACCAAGACCAAGACAATGCAAAGGAAATATTCTATATATACATTATGAGGACCAAGGAGCCCTTTCATAAAGACAGGAGAGCGGCACACAGCACTGGATGGATGACGTGCATATCACTAGCAGTCCACAACTAGGCCCTACAGAGGGAATTTAGGCATGGATGGAGCACAAAAAAAATAATGTCTTGGTCTTGGTATGGACTTGCAGTGGTCTTGATCTCTATCTTGGCTGCGACTTCTCTATACATGTACTGATGTACATGCACATACATACAGTACATACATAGCCTATAGTACATAGGCATACATACATAGACAGACAGACAGACATAAAATTAAAGAAACGAGCTGAGCATTTAAACACCACTGATTGGGGCCAAATTAAATGTGCAATAGACATAATAAATAATATAATATTCTATGAATGAATTTTCCAAGAGCTCCTGGTTTAAGGGACAACTTTTTTTATTTAGTTTTTTCAACCAAGGTTCATGTTTTAGGATGAGAAAATAAAAGATGGGTGTTAATAAAAAAAGAAGAAAACGCTTTAAAATTTGTAAACAAATGTGTATTTAGGACCATGTTCGAATGCCCCGTCTTGTAGCTAAAATCCCTAACACTAAAGAAAGCAGTGTGTAGCAGCAGGAGTGTAAAACAATTAACACCCATCTTTTACTTTCTCTATAACAACTTAAAACTGTGGTAAATTTACCGGTACAAGTTGCATATGTACCAGCGTCAATATACCAAAAAACATATACTGCACTGGGAGAAAAAGCAGACAGTTGATCGGAGCGGAATGGAAGATCAGGCAGCAGAGTTGGTCTCAAGATGATGGTCTTTTATTTCAGCAGACAGCAAACAGCATACAGCATGGCCTCGGGCTCCGAGAGAGCCCTCGGCTTAAACAGCCAGCCACTAGGCGTGGTGGCCGGCAGACTGACTGAACCGAGACTAATACAGTAACAGAGCTTTATATGCAGGTTTAAACAAGAATACACATTTCACATAGACAGCTGTCGCCAAAAGGGGTTGTTCTTAGAACCGAAACAAACATGGTCACACATGGAAGTCCTTTGTCACCTGTCACCTGTCAAACACTGTACCCAAATGTGTCCCTGTGCCCATCCTGTCTCACCATGGGGTCCACCAGAGAGCTGACATTGCAGGATCTCTCTGACCAACTCAAGGTGACAACAGGAAACAGGATCTAAATGTGCTATAATTAACATATGAGTCTTTGCCTTGTGAAATAACAAATCACAGCCATTTGGTTTCATTTCATATTCTTCACATCCCCCCTTGAAAGACTTCTGTCTTTCACACAGAAGATATGAAAAAATGAAACCAAATAACGTACACACCCCCTTAGATCCACAACAAACTTTTTCCCTCCCGAGTATCTATAGGTTCAGTAGTTACAGAACTTTCCCCAATTTGATTGACGGATATTTAAGACTACCAACGTTACCATATGACTCATTACTTTACACTTAGTGGAGTATTCTCTTAACGTCATTCAAACTTTTAAGACTGAAAATGTTACATAACAATAAACAATAACCATCACATGTCTCCTCACCTGGGAGTACCTACACATGACACAACACTTGTTTGTTCTCTTTTAACAAACCGCACGAAATAAGAAAAATAAAAAAACGCATTTTAAGTCCCCAATTTAAACGCTCCAAGAGTTAGTTCTCGACACTATTTGCTCTGTAATTTAATCTTTTGACAACTACGCAATCCCGAAATATATATAGGAATATTGATTGAATGAATTTTAGATTTACATTTACTGACATATAAACGAGACTTTTGTTGCTTTTTAAACTTTTTTAAACAAAAGAGCATTTTTAGAATACGAATACTTCACGATTTATAATTGTATTAAACTCTGCTGTGCTGATAAAACGCCAGAGTTTAATTATTAATAACTCATGTTTTCATATTTAGGCAAAATAGCCGCATTTGACTCAAATAGGCTGTTTTAAGTCAATGTACCTAATTAGCACAACAAATACACATATAAAATCAACTTTGCCTTCTTCATTTTTGCTGATTTTAGATCACATTACGTACAATTTTGAAGTCAAACTACAAGGAATGTCCGTCTTAAAATAGTTTGACATGGAGCAACGAAAATCTTCTTTCTGTAGGCTACTGCTTCTTAGTTTACCCTGAAATGTCCGCTCCGTGTGGATCTAGTGGGAGATGTTTCCCGCTGTTGTTCTTGCAGCTCAGAGTCCATCATCCATCTTTAAGTCTCACTTTCTCCCCCCTCCCAACTCAAAGTGGCCAGCTTTGGGTTGGGCAGAGAAGAAGGCCACTCACGTATCTGCATTTACGGCCCGCCTCGAGTCGGGGCCCGCAAAAGGTCTCACAGCTTGTGGGTCAGTCGCCGCCGCTGCTGCTGCTCCTGCTGACGCCGCCGCGCACCACGCCACGCCAAGCCGACAAAGGAGCGTGCACTCTCCCTCGCCAACCCGACGCTTTGTGTCGCGCGTGCGTTCCATCGCCGCCCGCCTGTCCACGTTGAGATGATATTGACGAAGATGATGGCGAAGGATCCCCTCGCTCGGCTATGACGCCCCTGGTCCCGTGTGCTGCAGTCCATCTCGCCCCAGCCCGTGGCCGATGGTCCGGCATCGCGGGTCGCAGGTGGCCACACTCCTCGCTGGCGGTCCTCGGCTCGCCATCACCCTCGCGGCGTCGTGGCACCCATCCCACTTCTGGGCGCTCCTCCGCCGGTAGACAGGAGGATCTCAAACTCCGAGCTCCGTCGCCGATCAAAAAACACTCATTAGACTGAAAAAATGAAGTCCTCTGGTTCTATATGCCTGGCACGAAAAAATCGTCCAAAGGCAACCGGGTTTCGGGGCACCATTTGTGGTAAATTTAACCGGTACAAGTTGCATATGTACCAGCGTCAATATACCAAAAAACATACTGCACTGGGAGAAAAAGCAGACAGTTGATCGGAGCGGAATGGAAGATCAGGCAGCAGAGTTGGTCTCAAGATGATGGTCTTTTATTTCAGCAGACAGCAAACAGCATACAGCATGGGCCTGGGCTCCAGAGAGCCCTCGGCTTAAACAGCCAGCCACTAGGCGTGGTGGCCGGCAGACTGACTGAACCGAGACTAATACAGTAACAGAGCTTTATATGCAGGTTTAAACAAGAATACACATTTCACATAGACAGCTGTCGCCAAAAGGGGTTGTTCTTAGAACCGAAACAAACATGGTCACACATGGAAGTCCTTTGTCACCTGTCACCTGTCAAACACTGTACCCAAATGTGTCCCTGTGCCCATCCTGTCTCACCATGGGGTCCACCAGAGAGCTGACATTGCAGGATCTCTCTGACCAACTCAAGGTGACAACAGGAAACAGGATCTAAATGTGCTATAATTAACATATGAGTCTTTGCCTTGTGAAATAACAAATCACAGCCATTTGGTTTCATTTCATATTCTTCAAAAGCATAACCTTAGTTGAATAAATAAATGAATAAAGTTGTCCTTTAACCAGGGCAAAATAAACTGACCAGCCAATAGGATCTCATCTCTGTGTAGTCACTACACAGAGATGAGATCCTATTGGCTGGTAAATCACACTACACTGTAGTGTGATTCAGGCAGAACGAGTAGAGACCGAGTAGCGCCAACTCCGCTCACTTCATGGGGTCAGACCAACGAAGACTCATCCTCATACTTCTAGCACAACACAAACATTACATTACAGAGACTTTCGCTGTTACTGTACATTTTACAATACTTTAAAACAGTCGTCATGTTCCACACACACATGCCTTAAAACAGTTCGCGCCGCCTCCGTTGAAAACGATGCTTTGCCAACTCCAGCTTGTCCCTATTGCTGCTGCAAGAACAGCAGCTCGGGCGCATCGGTTTCTGACTTCCGCAATGTCGCTAGACGGTGTCGCTCTGGTGTGATCATGCCGGCTGCTCAGGTGTCGCCTAGTCAGGCCCGGATATAACATTTCCCAATGGGGGGGGGGGTGCCATGAGGGCAGCTTCATCGCCTGTGGCGCGAGTTAAATTTTCTTGTAGGCTACAGAAATTATATTAGGCAACTAAGCATCAATAATAACATCAGCTGTTGTTGAATTTGCATGCTAAAGTTGCAGCATGCAGAAAGCTAAAGGTCTGACTCAGAGAGTTTTATGTTTTCAATGATGAAATGCTGTTGGTTTAGTGGTGACACAGCTGTAGTTAGTTAGTAGCAGGAGTAGGCTAGTGTTTCAATCATGTGAAATATATTTGAAATTTGGGTTGTTTTGCATGCCATCATGTTTGTTGGGCCAGTCAGGGTACTTAGGAGGGCATTGCCCCCCCATGCCTATGCCTAGATCCGGCCCTGCTCTTCAGGTGTCGCCTACTGCTATCGAGGATCTTTATATTACAAGACCAGTCACCGCGCAGTGACTAACTCAGTCGGATTGTTCACGCTGTAGGCTGCGTAGGAAGTTGTGCGTGGACTTTTTCCCTGATCGCGTTGGTTTCGGCGAAGGAAATTTCATTTCAACCGTCCATTCATTGAGTGTCAGCCTACTTTCCTTCACAGGAACCATATGGTTGTTTTTTTCGGTGACAGATCCGCGCGTAAAATAGCTATTTTTGTGGTTACAGAACCGTGCGTAAAATAGTTATTGTTACAGCTGGAACCGTGCGTAAACGAGTACTTTTGGGGGTGAGAACAAGACAGCTGTGTGTGAAGAGTTTGTCTCCACAGAACAACAACAACAACATCATGGATTACATGGAATATTAACAGAAATCGTCGCTCTGGTGGAATAAAACATGCCTTTGGGAGACTGGTGGACGTTTAGCCTGGCGTTCAAATGCATCGCGGTGGTGTCTGTGATCATGGCAGGTAAATATACGATACTATACTAGGCTTTGGAGATCTCCTCCTTGTATATTTCAGTCATTTACCGCCGGGAATTTGGTTTGGTTTCAGGTTGAATATTCACCGGGATGCATATTATTCGCAGATCCTAGGGACCATCAATAAATTACAGTTTTCGTGTTTTTTAAATGCAATGGAAGTGAATATTTGTAGCCTATGAGCTCCGTTTATACCAGCTAAACCCCTTATCATTTTTTTTTTTTTTTTTTACTATTTTGGAAAACCTTTTGGAATAGTTCGACGTGCCAATCTATTCACAGTGTGTGAACTTGTAGACTGGCCATTTAAACTATTGAAAAAGGGGTTTAGAGGTGACAAATGTTTGATGAAATCGCCGGGCTCGCTGCTCTTGTAAACAGGTGTATTCTTAAAGGGGAATTCCACCCATTTGACATTTTACTTTGTCATTAATGTACCTTAGAGATGTTGTGTGGAAAATGATTTAAAAAAAATAATAAAAAAGCCCCCCCCCCATTCCGTGTTTCCTAGAAATGGAGGTCTGAAAAAACATTAAAGGGAAATTCCATCCATTTTCATTTGGTTCACATTTGTACCCTCTCAGGAAAAAGGGGTCTGAAAGAAAAATCATTAACATGGTGAAATACTTCTTGATGATGTCATCAGATGTATTTCACCATGTTAATGCTTTTTTTCAGACCTCCATTTTTTAGGAAATACAGAATTGGGGGAACTTTTTTTTATCATGTCCACATACACAACATCTCTAAGGTATATTAGTATTAAAAAAAGACATATTAAAATGTTGAAAATAGGTGGACTTCCCCTTTAACAAGTTTGTATATTCACAGTTTACCAGTCTTGTATTGAGTTGTGCTGTGAGCTGTTATTAATATCAAATTTCAAAAAGAAATAAATCAAAACCGTCTGCATGGCATGATAGCACGGATGTGTTCACAATTATAAAGGATGCCCGCATGCGTCATGGAATAGTAGGCTAAATAAATAAATAGATGTCTCTCTTACAGTAGCAGTAGTAGTAGTAAGTAATTATGCCAGGGGCTGTAGTTTATTTTTATCTGATCTGCCCATTTTTACAATCTCTAAATGAGTGGGCGACATCAATGGGCACGTGCAAAGTGATTGTCCAATGCAAAAATAGATATTTAGTGCTTTCCTCTTTTGTAGGTAGGCTAAAGCATTTCATTATTATTGTTATTAATATTAATATTTTTATTAATAATTGCATTACGGTCATAGAATGGGGTAGCTTTACACAACATCTCTATTAAAGCTAGATTAATTACATAGCCTACTAAAATGTTGGAAATGGGTGGAATTCCCCTTTATTATCAATAATAGCCTAAGGGCTCCATTTCCGTTACATGCTAATCTCCATATCCATATCCCAAACCCCTCCCCTTTCTTTTTTTTTTTTTTTTTTTTTTTTAACTATTTTTAAAAACCTTTGGGAATATTTCAATATGCCAATCCATCCCTCATGTTGTGAGCATGTAGACTGGCCATTTGAACTCCTGAAAAATGTGTTAGTTTATGTATAGTTTAAAAAGTCAAAGAAGTTAAGGGATAAGGGGTTTAGAGGTGACAAAAATCTATGCCTTAGTATATAAACCTTTCATCATGTCCCTTCAGCCGCTATACCCCGGATTATATTATTGGTCTGCGGTGTTTCCTTGTAGAAATAAAAGCACATCCCTCCGGACTGTCTGTAGGCTATTTTGGTTTGGCTCCATGCACTGTTTACACACAGTAGTGGGCTGTCAAACATGTTGAACTTAAATGCCACGTCCGCCACTGTTTACTATGTTGTCATTTCCCCTGTTTATGTTGTCACGTCCGCTGTTTACTGACAGGGAGATGTATGCGTGGGTAATTGGCGTGGGAGAGCTCAGCCTGTCATTATCATGACAGTCACGCAGTGACTTAAAGGGGGATTCCACCCATTTTCAACATTTTACTATTATGTCGTTAATATACCTTAGAGATGTTGTGTGGTTTAATTTTAACACTCACAAGAGTTACAGATCCTTTTGGTTACCAACTCTCCTTATTTAGGTGGGGACCACCTGGAATCCTCTCAGGGACCATTGTTGAAAAGCCCTGGTATAAACTCATCAATGTCTTTACACGCCCAGAGTAAATATGCACTCACAGTGACTTTAGCAGGCCAGTTCTAATAGTGATTAAATATCACCTGTGGGCCAAAGATAACTCATTCACAGGCCTTGATTTGACCCCTGGGTCTTGATTTTGACATTAGGGTGGGTCTTGCTGAGATATTCGAACAATCTGGGAGTGAAATCGTTACCAAGAACTGCCTTTATCAGTGTGTTTCTGATTAGAGTTCTCAAACTCTGCCCGAACCCGACCAGGACCGAACCCGAACAGGCCCGACCCGACATTTAGGGCCGGGTAGGGCCGAAAATCTATCCTACTCAATAGGGCCGGGTAGGGCCTCGGGCCCATGAAAAAATAATATATATTGAATTATTTTACTATAGTAAGAATAATAGTTATTTTCTGTATTTACCTGTTATGAAGATGGTGCTGATTGCCATGTCATTTTTAATCTGTGGCGAATTCTCAAATTTTGCCCAAACCCGACAGTTTAGGGCCGGGTAGAATCGGGTAAAATCTATTCCATTTAGTAGGGCCGGGTAGGGGTAGGGCCTAGGGCCTGAACTGTTAGGGCCGGTTAGGGCCGGGCCTTAATTTTCAGGCCCGTTGAGATCTTTATTTCTGATGTCTACTAATCGCATAATGTACATAGTGTTGAAATTCACCTCCTGTGGGAAACCTCATAAAAACAGGTCAAAGTCAGTCCTTTGTTTCTTGCTTTGTGACTCGACATGACCTGTTTCTTTTTTTTTTTTTTTCCAACGGGTGTTGAATTAAAGGTAACAGAGGCAACTTTAGTATGTGCAAATACTGTGCTTTAAAAACAGAATCTAACCCCATCTCGACTCCACTCTGTTGGCTATATGAGCTTGTAGATCTGATATTCATCCGGTAAATGGTGAAAATGTGGCGCACATATTTTTCAGGTCAGAATGGGTATTCTGGGTTTAAAATGCAGGGGCTGGGGGGGCGTGTAGTGAAAACACTACATGAATATTTTCTATAGGGATTGCATAGAGATACAGCAGCAAATGTGTAAGCATTGTGATTGTATAGTTCTTTCCAAAAAGCCATAGTGAGGCTGAAGTAATTAAGTAGCAGCCAGGTAGTGATTGGAATAGGAATTATGTAGTAATTATCAGTAGTGATTAAGTAGTGAAACAGGACATTTCTCCACATTTTACTATTGAAATCACTACATAATCACTACTCATCGCAATAGCAAAAATTCATGAATTGATAGAGTAGTGAATAGTGATTCAATAATGTTTTTTCATGAGGGTAATGTGGTGGGTTTTTTGGTCATTGTACGGGATATCGTGGCAGGTGGCCAGTAATGTTTTCATGTGCATGTAGGTACTGTAAATATAGGCCAAATAGTAGGACCTATACACATGCTACGCATAAAAAAGCACATTTCAAAACAAATGTTGTGCAACAAGGAGAGAAGCACGTCACTGACCCGCACAAATGGGACAGGAAAGTTCAAAAGGAGACTCATAAATACGGGCAGGGCATTCCACACCACACCACACACCCTGAGTTATCAGTCACCCTTTAGTCACATAGGAATCTTCACGGGGTCCTTATCAAACAATCTCAGAGAGATTTGCATTGCATGGCATGCATGCACAGGCACGGTGAATACGAGAAACGTCCCACACAACCCCCTTCACACTCGCAAACCAGTATAAGTACCCAAATCATAACAGGTTTCTCCGGGGCAGGGGGGTGATCTGAGTAGTGCCGTACGCCAGGGGTTTTCAACAGGCGGACCAGGGACCAGCAGTGGTCCCTGAGAGGGTTCCAGGTGGTCCCAAGCTAAGTTGGTTAACCAGATGTAACTCATCTTAATTAGCCCATGTCTACACAACTAGAAGATTAATCGTCATTTTTTTTTTATCTGCATGTTAATTTGTCTGTTTTGTTTCCCCAAATCCAGCCTGGAATTGTGGACAAAAGCAAGAGAAATCTTCAGTTTTGGGGGTCTGTGGGGCTAAAATGTCCTCAAATGGTATCCTCCGTAGCTCAAATGCTGAATAAATAGTGGTCCCTGCGATCAAAAAGGTTGAAAACCACTGCCGTACGCAAACAGGCCTGATTAGTTTTGGCTTCTGCGCTGCTTCTCTTTGCACTCAATGCAGTATGGGCTCCTTGTAACCTTTATCACATATAATGGTTGCAACTCCTTATTGTAGTGGGTTTTCAACCTTTTTCAAACCAGGGCCCACTATTTATTCATTTTTAACCACAGAGGACCACTATTTGATGTTGAGTTTAGTCTTTCGGACCCAAAAGAGATAAACTGGCAAAATGTTGGTCAAAATAACAATTCTTCTACGTTTCCTAATGTAGATTCTTGAAAATGATGTAATTCAAATGTTGAAATATAATTTAATTGTCAAATTTATATTGTAAAATGATACCAAATGGACCTGTAAGCCAAGGAACAGCCTGAACAGTTTGTTTTGGGAGGTCTGTAGCCCCTTTTTTCATGGCCTTTGGGGAGCTGCATGTGGTACCAAGAGGTGCATATTTGGTACCACATGCAGTTATATTTGGTCGACCTTTTTGAATACGCCGGTGGCCATTTTATCACTGGAAAGATTTCCTCCAGGCTGGAGTCATTTTGTCTTTCCGTGTGATAATGTGGTCACCCACTCTAACCGTGAAGCCATCTTAGCCAGCTTAGTTACTATCTGTAGCAGTGACTTTCTTGTTTTCTCTCAGTCAGGTGTTGTTATAGTTTGTTATCACTGAGGCAGGTGCACATACTAGTCGTACTACTGAGGTCAGAGCTGAGGGACTTTTCAACCTGCAGTTCGTTGCCGTCCAAGACCAGCTGTGAGTCATCACTCAGTGCTGAGTCATCATCAGCGAACAGGAACAAGTCGCAACAGGTTGATGTCATGTCGACCACATGTATTTGGAAACAACAGAGGCCCTGGTATACTTCCTTGTGGAACACCACATCTTAATGGGTGGGACCCTACCAGACCAAATAAAAAATAGTGCCCCCTTACGGTCGCAGCCCACCTATGGTCAAGTCCAACCCTGGGTGCAATTACGGATTCAGCCTTGCTCAAGCACACTCCCCCAGTGTTTGACATTTGACATTAAAGCTCCTATATGTCATTTTATGGTCAAAATAATAATGACATTGTTTTTAATGTTTTTTTTTTAATGTTTTTTTTTTTCACAAAGTCTTCCTTTAATTAGATAATCTCCCCCAAAAACATACTAAAGACCAGTGTTATAGTGGGACTTTTAGAAGTGGGGGGACGCCTCTTAAAGGGGAATTCCACCCATTTTCAATTTTTTTCTGAGAGTGTACAAATGTGAACCAAATGGACCCTAGCGGGTCCATTTGGTTCCATTTGTACACTCTCAGAAAAAAGGAAACTTATTAACATGGTGAAACACATCTTGATGATGTCATCAAGATGTATTTTCACCATTCTAATGCTTTTTTTTTTTCAGACCTCCATTTCTAGGAAAACAGAATGGGGGAAACCACACAACATCTCTAAGATATAGTAATAACATATTAAAATGTTGAGTGGAATTCCCCTTTTCAGACACAGACGTTAAATGCCCGGGATTCGAACCGGGGTCTCCCACGTGAAAGTCCAACATCTTAACCTAGACCAAAGGGACATCCCCTTGGTCCGGGGGCAGATACTAGACTTTGGAGGCCATCACGACAGAGGCTGTATAGCCACCTGCTACACATGCACACTTGCGTCCACTTGCGCAACTCACACAGACACGCTATTAAAACAAGTATAGCATATTGAGAAATATTGTTTACAATGCCTAATTGTATCCATAAAGGTAAATGACAAGACAAAAACATAGGCCTACTTTTGCCTAAAAAATATTCTAGATGTGAGAAGTGGGGGACACCGCCAATCACCCCCCCCCCCCCCCCCACCCCCGCGGTCCCCCCTCCACTACACCCCTGCTAAAGACTGTATAAATGGGACCCAATGCCTCCCTGCTTGGCACTCAGCATCAAAGGGTTGGATTGGGCCAATTTGGGGGTCAAATCAACTAATGATTCCAGAGAGCAGCGCACGCTGCAGCTCACCGCTCCAAGAGATGGGTCAAAAGCAGAGAAACAATTTCACTGCCGCAACGTGAGTGACTGATCATAAGACTTTGACTTCGGAAATAGGAAACTTCGTAGGAATCGTCCGCGGGTCCTTATCAGATCATATTTTAATGCACAGGCACGGCCGGGTGCATGCGACAATCGTGCCAACACATTCACATTCGCAAACCAATAATTACCCTAATTATAACAGGTTTCACTGAGGTGAGCCAAGCACGCAACCTGCCAAGTATTTGCGGTATTAACATTGGCTTCAGTACAGCTTCTGTTTGCACGGATTCCTTGCAACATGCAACTCACTCACAACTCCTTATTGCAACCATCATTATCTTTAATTGATTGGTAAATCGATTCAGGGGTGTATCTAGGCAGGGGCATGGGGGGCAATGCCACCCTAAATGCCCTGACTGCCCCCACCAAACATGATGGCATGCAAAACAACCCACATTTCAAATATATTTCAAATTAAAGTGTTTACACTTTACAGTATATTTAAAATGATTTAAAACACTACTACTGCTACTGACTAACTACAGCTAAACCAACAGCATTTCATCATTGAAAACAGAAAACTCTCTGAGTCAGACCTTTAGCTTTATGCATGCTGTGTGTGTGTGTTGCAACTTCAACAACAACTGATGGTATTATTGATGCTTTACTTGCATGTATAAGGCAATTTGGGAAATGTTACATCCGGGCCTGGGATTAATTGATTGATTGATTGATCACCCCTTTCAAAACAAAGTTGTACAACCAAACAAGAACAGAAGCTGCTCATTGACCCGTAGAAAGTTCATATAAGGCAATGTGTATGTTGACTATGGGCCCCCGGCATGTATAATTGGCATAATGTTACCACAACATTAACAACCTATAGAAGGCAAAAAAGGTCAAAATTCCATCATGGTTTATGTTTCTAACTAGGGGGCTGTTTTTTGACCATCACAAATACCCCCTAGTTAGACATATCACATGCTTGATGCTACATAAAGCATGATTAGATTTTGACTTGTTTGTCTTCTGTAGGTTGTTAAGCTTATGGTGCCAATTATGAAACTTGCTCAACATATTGCTACTTACCATCGGGCAGTTTATACATGCTGGGGACCCCTACTCAACATCTCTAACATAAACCTTGTTGTATTAGAGTTAGACTTTGCATAATGGATTGAAGTGACCCCGCCTACAGATTTGCAAGGAGATATTAAGTTCCCGAATCAACAAAGATTTTAGCTTTAGTACATGGTTCTGTCTGCACGTATAATCCCCATGCAACATGGAGCTACTCTCAACTCCTTATAATCTCCATGGTAGACCTGTCAAAATGCTGCCCTAATGTCAACAAAGTACTTTGTGGGCGGCAGTGGCTCAGAGGTAGAGTAACGGATGGTAACCACAAGGTTGCCGGTTCGATCCCGGGCTCCGCAGAGTTAGTGTCCCTGAGCAAGACACTTAACCTCTAATTTGCTCCTGATATGCTAGTAGGTACCTTGCATGGTTTCCACTGTCATCAGTGTATGAGTGGTGTGTGAATAGGTGAATGTGATGCCACAATCTATGTAAAGCGCCTTGGATAAAGGCGCTTATATAAATGGCACATTTACCATTTACCATTTACATGAGCCATTACGCAGGGGAGTT
>CM076986.1:36296686-36324186 GCA_039105355.1 Benthosema pterotum
AAAAGTTCTAAAGATTAAATAAACTAAACAACCACGAGTGCAAATACGACGACTACATGAATTATTAATATGGCAGGGCCAGGGGGCCACGCTACAAGACAAAGAGAGAAAAAGGACGCTGATAATACGAATATAATGGATTCCAACGCCATCGTGGTGGAACTCCCGGTCACAGAGAGATGAAGCTCAGGACACTGCTCACATCAAAGATTGGAGAAGTTCACAGTTCTCTTGAAAAGATTGAGAAGCTAATGAACAGTAATGTGAAGCCCTAGAAAGTCTCATTAATGACAATCGAGAGGAACTAAAAGCGAGCTGCAAACTCAAATTAAACAAATACAAGACACCACGACGTCGATATTGGGCAACTGTCCCGCCAGGATCGATCGAGTGGAAAGTAAACTGGAGGAAGCTAACGCGGCCAGTCTCCAAATTCAACCAGAGGTATCGATTATCATTCGGGGTCTACCGTTTACCGAAGCTGAAGATGTACTACAGCGGTGGAGCGCTCCTGGTGACGGCCTGCAGTGCGATCCAGTACCCAGAGCTGGTGAACGCAGAGCGCTGGTGCCGAAAGGACGAGGCCCAGGAGTGATCAGAGTGGAATTTCGGTCAGTAGAGGACAAAGTGGCTGTGCTACGCCGCAAGCGGAGCTTGCTGGACAACGAAGGCTTCCAATATGTCTTCATTCAGAACGCGAAGTCATTGCAGAGAGGGTCATGGAGGTAAACTTTAGAACCCTACTCAAGGAACTCTCATACGATCAAGACTACTTCTTCACGGCAGTGGGCGCCTCACGAAACGTGACCACCCGGCTGCAACAGTGACCGACGCCTCGCGTCCTCGGTCGAACGGCCCCCCCGTTCGTCGCGTGGAGGTGAGCGCCGGGTAGGGAGGTGGTCACGGACAAGAGGAAGGGAGTTTGACAGACCCCTCATTTCACCCCCCGCGACAGGGATGCCGAGCGCGGAGCCCCCGCCGGAACAAGGAGGATGGAGAAGAAGCAGTCAGGAGGAGGATGAAGCGATGGATACGTCCCTCACCTACGGAACCGGGGATGATGTTCCGAGCCCCCGCCGGGACGAAGTGGACAAGGACAGAGAAGAGAGACTCAGGAGGAACAACAGGGACAGACACACTCACACTCAGGGCACACGACCCTGGGGACGTGGACGTGGACGACGAGGAAAGAGACTCAGCGAGATGATCGGTAAATGCTCAACCCACACAACTTGAAAACTGCACATTATGCACTGGAATGTAAATGGCGGACAGCCGGGAATCGTGATATTAGAGAGCAGTACTGCTAAATGTAAACCCTGACATCATCTCTTAAATGAGACCCACTTAACCTGTGACCAAGATATAGAATTAACAGGTTATACTGGTTTGGTCATAATCGAAAATGCATATTAGGGCGTTAAAGGGTCAGGTGGGTTTGGTATTTTAGTTAAAAATACATTATTTGAAAGTTATGAAGTTAGTGTAGTTGATAAATCTGTGGAGGGAATATTGGGAATGCGTTTTAAGGATAGGATATCTATGAATTGTTTTGCTATTTTTACTTGCTAACCTGCCACCGGAGGGATCTTCAAGAACTGTTTCCTCTCATTTATTTTTTAGCCATTTATTGGCTCAGTTATATAGTTTGTCTGATGTGGATGATCTGTATCTGTGTGGTGACTAAATGGTCGTATGGGAATCTCAATGATTATATACCAGACGTGATAAATACCATCCAAAAAAGCCTAGATAACTTCAATTAATAAATATGGAGATGTTTTAATTGAATTTCTGAGAGACTCAAAATGCTGTGTAGTCAACGGGAGAATATCAGGTATCGACAATTTTACTTCAGTTTCCACTAGAGGCAGAGCAGTAGTAGACTACATTATTGTGCCCCACGAAGGATTAAATAATTGTAATACATTTATGGTTACAACCCCAAACGAGTTATTGGAGAGTTTAGGGGTAGAGGGTATATCATTATTGGGAGACAAATGTAAAATGCCTGATCATTCATTATTGATATTATCATTTCAGACTAGAACCACATTTATTAAAGAGGTGGAGGTACCTAGAAATCCAAATATTTTAAGATCACAAATAAGAAGATTCCCTGAAAGTTTTCTGACGAACAATAGATGTAGTAGTGCCCTATTGGACTTAATGATCAGTTGAAGTCAAACACAAATAACCAAACCTATGGATGCTTGGTATGATAGCTTCTGTAAGTTTTATATGTTGAATTGGATAAATGTATTAAAAATAACACTCGAAAAGGTAAAGAAAAGAAACCGAAACCGTACTGGAACCAAGAGCTACAAAAGCTATGGAGTGATATGAAGATGCAGAGAGAATATTCCTAAAGTGTGAAAACAAGAAAGTGAGGGTGAATTGAGGAAGAAATTTAAAGATAGGCAGGGGGTATTGACAAGAAATTACGTGCAAGAAACGAAAATTTAATAGAGGATTGTTATTGCATATTGAACAATTACAAACGAACAACCCACAGAGGTTCTGGAACGAAATTAATAAACTAAGTCCTAATAAGAAGAAGAACATTCCTATGGTCATAACTATGGAGAACGGGGAATGTTGTTCTGATATAGGTGTAGTATTGCAGAAATGGGAAAAGGATTTTGCAGATTTGTTCTCTGATGTAATCACTGTCAATTTGACGATGCTTTCCTGAAAAAACTAGTGGGTTAAAAAAGACATTGGAAAATGAGATGAGTGCGATACTTATAATTTCAATTTTTATTTAAATGCTAATTTCACTATTGAAGAGGTTAAGAGAGTAATTGAAAAATCCAAATTAAGAAAAGCTACAGGAATCGATGACATTTCTTACGAGTTACTGAAATCCCCTAAGTTGATTGACATTTTGTTTAATTTATTCAATCCTGCTTCGATAATGGTGTTGTTCCATCTCAGTGGTACCAGACAATAATAAAGCCTATTCCAAAGTCATCAAAAAATGATCCCAAATTACCACTTAGCTATAGAGGCATAAGTCTAATTAGTAATGTATATAAATTATATTCTTCACTTCTAAATAACCGGCTTACAGATCATCTGGAGCGGTCAGGATGTCTTGTTGATGAACAGAACGGCTTCCGTAAAGCAAGATCATGTATTGACCATATTTACTCAGTCACCACTATTATAAGAGCAAGATTTCAAGAAAACAAATCAACATATGTATGCTTTATTGATTTTCAAAAGGCTTTTGATTGGATAAATAGGGAGCTCCTCGAGTACAGACTAATAACAACAGGTGTAAACGGAAATTCTATTCGGCTATTAAAGCCTTATATCGTGCCCCTGTTGCTTGTGTTCAGGTAAATGACTTCAGAACAGGATGGTTTCCTACACACTTGGTGTGAAACAAGGAGATGTTTTGTCACAAACTTTGTTTTCCATCTTTGTCAATGATCTAGCTATTAAGATCAGAAACTCCAAATTAGGTGTAAAAGTGCAGACATGGTTGTAGGCATACTTTTGTACGCAGATGATTTAAATTCTGCTTGCTGAATGTGAAAAAGATCTACAAACTATGCTCAACATCATTGCAGATTGTGTCTGAAGTGAGGGTGGTGTGTAAATAATGAAAAAACACAAATTGTTCACTTTAGAAAACCATCTGTAGAAAGGAGTCTATTTACATTTAGTTTTGGGTCTAGTGCTCTGAAATATGTAAATACATATAAATATCTGGACTTATTTAGATGAGCATATGAATTTCAAGAAGGCTCGCAAGTTTTATCCGATTCAGCTGGTAGAGCTCTGGGGTCTGTGTTGAATAAAGTGAAGGCCTGTAAGGATTTGGGATATTACACATATACACAGTTATATCAATCATGCGTATGCCCTGTCTTAGATTATGCTTCTGGGATATGGGGTTTTACTGACCGTGAAAATTGTAACTCATTGCAAAATAGAGCTATCAGAGCGTTCCTTGGAGTCCATAAGCTTACGCCAATTCTGGCTATTAGTGGAGATATAGGATGGATGCCAGTAAATATTAGACACAAGGGGGAGATGTTGAGACTTTGGAATAGACTTGTTAATATGCCAGATGACAGACTGACCAAAAGGATCTTTGACTGGGATGTCTCTAATGGTTATCCCTGGGCCAATGAAGTAAAGTCTCTATTCTTTATGAATAATTCATCATTTATTTATTTGAATAAACTATGTTGCAATATTCGGGAAATACAGAATTATTTGTTTTCTTAAACATAAGGAGAACTGGGCTGTTGATGTTTGGTCCAAACCAAAACTAAGAAACTTATTGTATCATTAAGAATAATTATGGCTCTGAACCCTATGTCACACAAAACCTGTCTAAAAGTCAAAGATCTTTTTGTGCACAGTTGCACTCTGGGACATTACCATTAGAAACAGGTAGATTCATTGGTACCCCTGAGGATGAGGATGTTTAGTTTGTGATGTGGGAGATATTGAAAATGAAATTCATTTCCTTTTTTATTGTCCTATATATGATGAATTAAGACATATTTTCTTTAATAGAATGACGGAAATCTGTGGTAGCTTTTTCTGGTTGGATGACTATGAAAAACTGGAACTTTGTTTTCGGAAAGGTATTTTCGCCTTAGCAAATTTTCTAGTGGGAGCTTGGGAAAAAAGACAGAAGACTTTGTTTAGGTAATGAAGGAAGAAACAGAGTTGTACAAACTGCTTTCTTTTGATTGTTTTTAGTTGTAAATTGTTTGTATTCTGTATTTATATGTAACTTGTATGGTGTGTCCTATAAGCCTATGTGGGCTGGGCGCCTCTGGTGCATGACACAAAAATAAACAATTCATTCATTCATTCATATACTGTAAATATATTACTTAACAAAAACAATCTAATATACTATACTTTTCTTTCTGCATTACTGCATTACTTTCAATATTACTTTCTGTCATCTGTCTCATTGAAAATGTTCTTGTGAAATTTTCTTGACAACTGCAGAAGTTAAATAATTACTTATTTTCTATAATTTGTCATCAAATTATTTATTCAGGAGGACGTTTTTTCAAGTTGATTTCATATGGATTTCCCAGATAGCCAAGTGCGCTTGCTTTATTGTAGCTATGCCACTGGCCTACACAATATTTGATTAATAGTGACACTAAATATTTAATTATATATTTTGCACAACATGTTTCTTTTAAGTAATATGTAATAGTAATATTAATATATTACACTTGCTCAGACAGCAATATTGTAATACAATATATTGCTTTAAAATGAAGGTAATAAGTAATAAGTAATACATTAACAAGGTATAGTAATATTCCCAACACTGTTGGTGGCGTTATATGTTCCACCCAGATTCTGAGTTTAGACATAGGCAGACATTTTCTGCCTGGCTTCCGTTGTAAAATGGCTGTAGCATAATATAACCAAATGCCTTTGCTTTTCAATAAATAAATTATACTTTTCACAATTCTGTTTCAAAGATAGCAAAATATTATTCAGGATTTCAATCTTCTGGAGTGAGTGTGGAACTATAGCGGTCTTCTGAAGTGAGTGTGGAACTATAGTGGTCCCTCTGGAGTGAGTGTGGAACTATAGCGGTCCTCTGGAGTGAGTGTGGAACTATAGTGGTCATCTGGAGTGAGTGTGGAACTATAGTGGTCCCACTAGAGTGAGTGTGGAACTATAGTGGTCCTCTGGAGTGAGTGTGGAACTATAGTGGTCCTCTGGAGTGAGTGTGGAACTATAGCGGTCCTCTGGAGTGAGTGTGGAACTATAGTGGTCCTCTGGAGTGAGTGTGGAACTATAGCGGTCCTCTGGAGTGAGTGTGGAACTATAGCGGTCCTCTGGAGTGAGTGTGGAACTATAGTGGTCCTCTGGAGTGAGTGTGGAACTATAGCGGTCCTCTGGAGTGAGTGTGGAACTATAGCGGTCCTCTGGAGTGAGTGTGGAACTATAGCGGTCCTCTGGAGTGAGTGTGGAACTATAGCGGTCCTCTGGAGTGAGTGTGGAACTATAGTGGTCCTCTGGAGTGAGTGTGGAACTATAGCGGTCCTCTGGAGTGAGTGTGGAACTATAGTGGTCCTCTGGAGTGAGTGTGGAACTATAGCGGTCCTCTGGAGTGAGTGTGGAACTATAGTGGTCCTCTGGAGTGAGTGTGGAACTATAGCGGTCCCCACTACACTCTGCAGCACATTCTCGGCCGCTGCGTGCAGCACGTGGCGTAGAGAGGAGGTCGACCGCTGAATTTATGCCTGGCATACGATCGAATGATTCACACAACAGTGGTCCCCCATCGATTGTGAGCAGCCACCCATCTCTCCACCAACCATCTCCACGCGGGGTAAGGGTGGGTCATGTGGCAAAACAGTCCAGGCCAGTGCTTTGCAACCTTTTTGATACCAGGGCCCACGGACCATTTGAGGACATTTTAGCCCCACAGACCCAAAAACTAAAGATTTATTTTGCTTTTGTCCACAATACCAGGCTGGATTTGGGAAACAAAACGGACAAACATACAGATCAAAATGACAATTAATCTTCTACATTCTCTAGTTGTGTAGACATGGGCTGATTCATATGATGAATATTTTAACTCTTGAGAGTGTAACCATGAAACCAAATGGTTCCAAGTTTCATTCCATATGCCCAATGGGAAACACTCTAGTTACAAAGCCATCAACAATTACACTCACTCACTCTCTCTCTCTCTCGCACACACACACACACACACACACACACACACACACACACACACACACACACACACACACACACACACACACACACACACACACACACACACACACACACACACACACACACAAACAACTACACACACGTCTGTAAAACAACTAGCCTTTCCAGACCATGCAAGTAGCATTTAGGTGAAAGAAATGCAAAATGCCACTGCTTTCCTTGTCCTAAGGCCCTAAGGCAGTGTCCAGGAGAATTGCCTGTTTTCCCTCTCCTGAACTTGGAACACAGCCTTTTTGTGTTGAACACATTTGAATTATTTAGAAATCCATGTTGTTGTTACACTGCATCTCCACAGTTCGGGGTTATTATTGTGTCCCCAGAAAATTGCTGATCTACAAGCATTAATACCTTAGAGATGTTATGTGGACATGATAAAAAAAGTTCCCCCAATTCTGTATTTCCTAAAAATGGAGGTCTGAAAAAATCATTAACATGGTGAAATACATCTGATGACATCATCAAGATGTATTTCACCATGTTAATGATTTTTCTTTCAGACTCCTTTTTCCTGAGAGGGTACAAATGGGGGTACAAACGAGGGTACAAATGTGAACCAAATAGACCCGCTAGGGTCCATTTGGTTCACATTTGTACCCTCCTAGGAAAAATTGAAAATGGGTGGAATTCAGGCATACTGTTAGGTGAACTTTTCACACGCAGAAATGTCAGCAAATCCGACTAAATATGACCAAAAAGATACTCACTTTTGGTGGCATGACACTGGCTGTCTAAAGATTTATGTCACTTGCTTCCTCTTCTTCTTTTGTATTTCCGGCAGTGTGGACGCCGCCAGGCGTATTACTGCCCTCCACCGTTTGGGAGTTTAACCCTCCCTCAGATAGTTGTCCTCCCTTCGTGAATCGTGAAATTATTTACAGTGCCCTCCCAAATTGTCCCACTGTTCAGATGCACGCCTATTTCTCAGCCTCTATCGGCTGAGGTGGCGCAAAGCCCTCTCTAAGAACACTGTCCAGCTCTTCAGGTTCTATATCCTCCACATTTAGGAACCTCCTTGCCGCGTCCAGTACCATTATAATTCTCTCAGATTTTCGCTTTACCTCCACAGCACAGTTCACCACCATGGCGATGAACGCCAAGAATCCCTTTTTGTCCACAAACAAGCTGTCGCCTCCACGCCTTCCCTCAGGCTCTCTTTTCCCTGCCACAGTTTCTTCCGCCTCCAGCCTCTTGACAGCATCGGCATATGTCATTCTCCCATTTTCTTTTCGCCTCAACCTGCTCACCTGAACCTCCCTCATTCTTCTCGGGCATTGTGTCGCTCCTGTACGATGGCCCCCCTCACAGTTCACACACTTTAATGGCTGCTCCTGAGCTTCGCACCCACCATCACAGTTCAAATTACCACATGTCCTGCACTTACTTTTTCCTCTGCATACTGCGGCTACGTGTCCGTACTCTTGGCAGCAGAAGCAACGTAATGGTGCTTCCTCAAACGGCCTTACACTGTAACTGATGTATTCCACACAGACTCTTTCTGGCAACGTGTCTTCGAATGACAGACACACAGACTTGCTATCCTCCTTCCTCCCTTCCCTGCTCCGTTTCATTCGCCTGGCTTCACAAACTCCCTCGATCTGAAGGAACACCTCACTGTCCAGTGACAGAGGAACCCCACTTATTACACCCCTTTTCCTGGTTTTGCACCTAGCTGGAAACACTTCACTTTTACATCCTCATACTCTGTTATCCCAAGAACTTCATCCAATTGCTGTTTTGTTTTACACTTGATGATGACAAGTCCACTCCGTGTCACCCTTAATTCACATATCCTTCCCACTTTCCGCGTTATATAGCCGCCTATTCCATGTGGGTCTCTAAAGATCCCATTTCTTAATCCCTCTGCCTTCATCCCAACCACAAATACTTCCTTTTGCCTGTCATCACTTTCCGAGCTAGTGTCACACTCACTTCGCCTACGTTTTTCAAGTCTTTCCCTTTCTCTTATCGTGTCTCTCTCCAGTTCAGTTGGCCTGACATCTATCTCTAGCTCATCGTCGGTGGATACAGTCGGACAATAATACGGACTGGAGGATCTCGATGGCGTAGCCAGGGGACTAGAGGGTTTGTACTCCGGGCTTACATCCCTCGGTGGTGACCTGAGAGAGGGTTTGTATCCTCCCTCGTCCGCCGCCTCCTTCCTCCTCCTTCCTCTTCTCCCTTTTCGCCCACTTGGGTCCTCTGCCATCTCCCATTAGCCTCCAGAACAACTTCTGCAAACTTCTGACATTCGAATCGACCGCGCGTGTCGTCCTGCGAAGGAACTTTCTCCTGCCTGTATATCCACAGCTTGACATTTATGTCACTTGCTTCCTGCTTCCTGGTCATGTGACCTGAGTAACCAATACATGAGCAGCAGCATGTGTGTGGCAGACAAACAGGACCAGAGCCATTTAGAGACAGAGTTGTGCCAATTATGTACATATAGGTACACAGTCACATGGGTTAGTCACATGGTCAGTGGTCACAGTGACAAACCATAAGGTTGGAGTGTGAAACACTGTTTCAAACCAGACGGGCGCAAATAGGAGCTATTTTACATATGTATGCAAAATGACAGCCAATTTAAATTATTTTACAGTAACAACTACAGTCTCTGTGATGTGTATGATGTGCTGTTATTAAAAAATAAGACTTAAAAGGATCCCTGACTAATAAGATAAACATCGCTTAAAACATTACACTTTCCCTATATAACTAAAATAAACAAATAAAAACACCAATGGCATCTTTTTTTTTTTTCATAAATAGAGAATGTTTCACTCAACAGGAACTTGTCCTGGTGCAGGATGATGATGTCACGTGTGATCTCGCTCTATAGAATATATGGATGAACATGCACATGTGACATCATCATCCTGCGACCGGAGCACCTCCTATTGAGTGAAAGATTCTCTGTTTATGAAAGAAATGAAGTATTGAAGTTTTTCTATCTGCATGTTTTAGTTATAGAAGGCAAGTATAGTGTTTTAAGGCATATTTGTGTTATTAGCCAGGGATCCTTTTAAAGTAAAGGGATTCCAATGCATTTCTGCCTATACTTCCCATTATCACCGAGTTGCAGTCTCGTGGGAATATTGTGAAAGTGACATTCACGCGAGCGGCCCAGGACCATTGGACTGTCCCCATGAAGTGAACGGAGTAGGCGTAACTCTGTCTCTAAAAGGCTCTGATCAAGCCCACGACTCATGCATGTATAGGACTATAGGTCTTGTACATATCATGAATTTTGAATGAAAATAGCAGATTCTACAATTTGTGCAAGCTCACAACCAGTGTTGGTCTATATTACTTAGGAAAGTAACTTCTTTACTTTACTCTTTACCGCTTAGACAAAGTAATATCATTACTTTACTTATTACTGGAATTGAAGAGTAATATATTACATATTACGTTATTACTTTCCCTCGATCAACTCCCACCTTATGGAGTAAAAATAGAGATGTACAACATAATCTGTTTAGCAAGCTCTTTTTAGAACTGAATCCAATTTATTGGAATAATAATAGTCTCCAATCCCACAAACTGCACCTGAAAACAAAGCCAACAAAATCTGTCTCTTTGACTTTTTAAACTTTTTCACAATTGTTTTCAAAGACAGTTGAGGTCTTGTATTTAAAAATAAAATACAAAATAAAGCAGCAAGCAATTTGTAGTTTACATTACTGTGCGCAGGATGCAGCGTGTGGACTGGATCTACAATCTACTGCACATCTCTGTTGTTACAGTACCTGTCGATAGCTTGTAAATCTGTTCTATTTTTGCATGCAACAACAAGCTCATTTTTAAAAAGTAACTTGGCGTTACTTACAAAGTAATGCGTTACTTATTACCCATTTTTGCAGAGTAATCTCGTTACTTTACTTTTTGGAGAAAAGTTTTTTAATGCAGAATTGTAACGGTCAGAAATTAAATCAATTAAATATCAACAATTACTATATCACGGATTGGACATGATCTCCTTCTAGGACACAATTGACCATGTGTAAATGGTACAGTCTCCACAAGTAAGCAGTAAACACAGTCTGAAACACAGCTCAAGTTATTATAACCCATTTTATATCATTGCTGCAAGGAATCAACAGTTCTACAGTCATGTTACCAGCAGGTTGAATTAATGAAAGTATCGACGCGATCGTACCACGATCGCACACGCACGCACGCGCATGCACACGCGCATGCGCCTATTGTCTAGCGTAGGTCCGTAGCGGTTGTTTCAAGCAGTCTGTTACTCCAAGAGCTCCCTCCCGAACGTAAAGGTCTCTCCAACGTAAAGTCAATGATCCAAACGAAACTTAATCCATCCCGGAAGCGATCGTAATCCAAACAGAAAGTACTCCTGATAATGGACAACTGAGGATCCCCACGGAACGACAAAATAAACAAAAGACGAACGATCTCACCCGTTAGGAGAATGAATGAGAGCCTCCTCATAAAGTGAGCACCACCGTTCTTGCTGCTATAGCGTTTTAACGAGATATAACATAAACAAACTTATCCAGGTCCCTCGTAGACTCCCTGTTCTGTTTGTCTCTCTCGCCTGGTCGACTTCCTGGCCGGTAAACTCCGCCTATTTTATGCGTGAGTCTGTCACCAGCCCAACGTGTCAATCAATTGACATCAAATCATAAACATTATAAACCCTCCCCAAAATAACAACATGATCACATAATGGACAGCATAGAAGCCATATAGGACCTTACCCTTGACGGATGGCGTTACTTCAGAAATATTAAATAATACAGCATACTCTTTTAAATGCTTTGATTAAAAATAAATTCTTTGTAACTTGTGTGGCAGTGCTACATAGTCCCCCCCCCCAGCCAGCGGCTACAGGGTTTGGTACGCCTGCATAGCAACCTTTAATAAATTAATATTATTTTACCACAAACACAGAATCCTGCTCATCAGGTGGGTTTACTCATCACAATCAGATAAGTCTTCGTCCTATTCTTTGCTGGTCCTTCCCACTCAGGCACTAGCTTGGCAGAGAATGTTTTGTTGGCCTGGTGAGAGTGAACGTGACCTGGCCCGACTAGGCCTCCCTGCTGAAAGCGGCCTACTTTCTTCAGGGCATCATCTGGCCTAGCTTGTCTAACCTGGTGCACTCCCACTCTCCCCCCGACCTCCTCCGCCCGCTTCCGCTGTCCCGTCTTCACCAGGAGGTAAACGTCGGCAGGGCTTCTCCTTGGAACTGGACCTCTCTGGACAAGGCGGGTGTTTGGTAGGAATGGAGACGGCTTAGTGTTCGTTGCCTTGTCCTGCTGACAGGTCACGCAGGCCTTCGTATGACCCCACACGTCCTTCCGGACACTAGGCCACCAGGCCACCTCCATCACCCTCAGGAGGGTCTTCAGTCGCCCCCGATGTCCACCCAAGGGTTTCTGATGAAAGTACTGGAGGAACCCTGGCACCAGAGACTGAGGGATGACCACCTGCCATCTCCTTCCCTGGCCGGGTACTCTTCTGTACAGCACCCCCTGGAACTCACAGAGGCAAAAACGATCGGATGCAGATGTAGATTGACCGCTGTTCTCTCTCAAGTCCCTCACACCCTGGTCTTCTCCTTGCGCCAGGGCCAACCCTTCCAAGGAGGTTGGTAAGTCAGAGTAGCCCCTCAAGGAGGCTTCTTTCAGAATGTCACAGATGATGGGCGTCGGATGAGCGTCTTGTGAAGTCCTGGCAGTCACCCTCCTGTGGACAACACGGAGCCTATCGGTCCCGCCTGGAATGTTAACCAGTGCCACAGGGGATGCCCCAGCTGACGACGACGACTCAGGATCTGGTGTCTCGACGCTGCCAGTGAAGGTACTCCTCACCTCGCCTGGAGTTGAAGCATGGAAGAGGAGAGCCGAAGGGGAGAGTGAAGGTACACCAGGCTGACTGCAGGGCGCAGAGGGGGTTATGGGACAGGCGTGAGAGGTCTGCCTGACTGCGGGGCTGTCTGACACAGGTGCGCTAGTTGTTTTAAAGCTAGCCAGCTCTTTTTTGAACATGTCATCCCTCCGCAAAATACAGTTTACAGTTTCCCTTTCAAGGTTATGTATGTCTTTTCTCAGGATGTCTATAGTAACATCAAAAGACTGCCTCAAGAGGATTTCCCTATTCACTGCACTGTCTACAGCCTCTCTGAAATCATTTTTCAGTTTAACCACCTGTTCCCTCAGAGCACTTAATTCTCCTTTAACTTCCCCATTTTCAGTCTTGAGAACAATCACTTTTCTTTTCAGCTCATTACACAAAGTCTTATAATCTCCACATTCATCAACATCATCATCATTTTGATTTTGATCAACATTATTTTCAACCAGTACATTAACATGTAGTTCTTTTTCATTGTTCTCCTCTACATACATCTCCTGCAACGAAGTTGCCATTTCATTATGAACAGAGGAAATAAAATGAGTAGCACTGAGCTTGACTGTATTAGTTTCTCTTGCCGACATAATGTTGGTACTAAAGTAAATGGTAGACAATCAGTAAACAATTTAGAAAATAGTAAGTTTTTGGTAAATACTCAAAAAATTGCAAGTACTACTATTGTCTACAGTGCACTTTAAGGTGTTTTATAAGTAAAGTTTTGAAGTTAAGTTTTACAGTGTAACTTCACCTGCAATGCCGCACAGAGCGATCGCCAACTTGAGCAAAGACAGAATCAATTTAAATCATTTCCCCGTATGGGCCACCATTATGTAACGGTCAGAAATTAAATCAATTAAATATCAACAATTACTATATCACGGATTGGACATGATCTCCTTCTAGGACACAATTGACCATGTGTAAATGGTACAGTCTCCACAAGTAAGCAGTAAACACAGTCTGAAACACAGCTCAAGTTATTATAACCCATTTTATATCATTGCTGCAAGGAATCAACAGTTCTACAGTCATGTTACCAGCAGGTTGAATTAATGAAAGTATCGACGCGATCGTACCACGATCGCACACGCACGCACGCGCATGCACACGCGCATGCGCCTATTGTCTAGCGTAGGTCCGTAGCGGTTGTTTCAAGCAGTCTGTTACTCCAAGAGCTCCCTCCCGAACGTAAAGGTCTCTCCAACGTAAAGTCAATGATCCAAACGAAACTTAATCCATCCCGGAAGCGATCGTAATCCAAACAGAAAGTACTCCTGATAATGGACAACTGAGGATCCACACGGAACGACAAAATAAACAAAAGACGAACGATCTCACCCGTTAGGAGAATGAATGAGAGCCTCCTCATAAAGTGAGCACCACCGTTCTTGCTGCTATAGCGTTTTAACGAGATATAACATAAACAAACTTATCCAGGTCCCTCGTAGACTCCCTGTTCTGTTTGTCTCTCTCGCCTGGTCGACTTCCTGGCCGGTAAACTCCGCCTATTTTATGCGTGAGTCTGTCACCAGCCCAACGTGTCAATCAATTGACATCAAATCATAAACATTATAAACCCTCCCCAAAATAACAACATGATCACATAATGGACAGCATAGAAGCCATATAGGACCTTACCCTTGACGGATGGCGTTACTTCAGAAATATTAAATAATACAGCATACTCTTTTAAATGCTTTGATTAAAAATAAATTCTTTGTAACTTGTGTGGCAGTGCTACAAGATTACAGTAATCTGTAAAAAAATTAGTTACTGCCCAACACTGCTCACAACACATACAAACTATTTTATACAGCAAGTGTAAAATCAGTCAAGGCCCGCCCAAATGTATTTTACTCGACAAAATCAACTGTAGATTCATAGGCAAGATAAAATAAAGATCAAATATAATATTTTCTGACCCTTTGTATACACATACTGTAGGTACCATACAGACAGTGCAGAATGCCATGAGCATACAGTACTATTGCTATTACAGCAGCGGTTTTCAACAGGTGGTCCGGGGACCACCAGTGGTCCCTGAGAGGATTCCAGGTGGTCCCCAGGCTAAATGATGGACAGTTGGTTAACCAGATGTAACTCTTTGAGAGTGTAAACATGAAACCAAATGGACCCTTGAGGGTCCATTTGGTTTCATGTTTACGCTCTCAAGAGTTAAAATATTCATCATGTGAATTAGCCCAAGTCTACACAACTAGAGAATGTAGAAGATTAATGGTCATTTTGATCTGTATGTTCGACTGTTTTTTTTCCCCAAATCCAGCCTGGAATTGTGGACAAAAGCAAAGGAAATCTTTAGTTTTGGGGTCTCTGGGGCTAAAATGTCCTCAAATGGTGGTCCGTGGCTCAAATTCTGAATAAATAGTGGGCCCTGGTATGAAAAAGGTTGAAAACCACTGTATTACAGTACAGGCCCATATATATACAGCCACCATAAGACCCCTCATCTCAAATTGATGGAACACTCTCCTCCTCCGCCTCACATTTTTACGGCGGACCCTCCGTCCATAAATCACAGCGGCCTCAAGGTCAGGGGCGGATATAGGCATGGGCATGGGGGGCAATGCCCCCTTAACTGCCCTGACTGCCCCCACCAAACACAATGGCATGCAAAACAACCCAAGATATTTCGAATTGCCTATATTTAAAATGATTTGAAACACTACTACTGTCTAACTAACTAACTACAGCTGTGTCACCACTAAACCAACAGCTTTATGCATGCTGCGTGTCTGTTGCAACTTCAACAACAACTGATGTTATTATTGATGCTTATACTTGCCTAATATAAGTCCTGTAACCAAAATTGGTATGGGTGTGAATTCATCGCGATAAAGCCGCCCCCATACCATTTTCTCCTGCCCCCCCATTTGGGAAATGTTACATCCGCCCCTGCTCAAGGTCCCTCTCTCTAATCCAATCCGGTCCAATCTCATTTTTTATGGCTACTGTATGTATGTTGTAGCTTCTTGGGCGACGTTGTTTGTCACAAAACGTCCCAATAAAAATAAAAAAGGCCGGCCTGGCTGGGGCCTTGACTTCCACTGGCAAGGTGATATACAATACATACTGCAGTGTAGGAGGACCCCCCTGTCATCACCACCACCATACTGTATAGCTGATCTACAAGCTCAAAACACCTGGCAGCGCAACACACTTTGAGCTTGTAGATTCGCTTTTTTTTTTACAACGAGAGTAATATGCAATGTGGTCCTCTGGAGTGAGTGTGGAACTATAGCGGTCCTCTGGAGTGAGTGTGGAACTATAGTGGTCCTCTGGAATGAGTGTGGAACTATAGCGGTCCTCTGGAGTGAGTGTGGAACTATAGCGGTCCTCTGGAGTGAGTGTGGAACTATAGTGGTCCTCTGGAGTGAGTGTGGAACTATAGCGGTCCTCTGGAGTGAGTGTGGAACTATAGCGGTCCTCTGGAGTGAGTGTGGAACTATAGTGGTCTCTGGAGTGAGTATAAGTCTACACAACTAGAGAATGTAGAAGATGAATGGTCATTTTGATCTGTATGTTTGACTGCTTTGATTGTTTCCCAAATCCAGCCTGGTTTTGTGGACAAAAACAAAATAAATCTTTAGTTTTGGGGTCTGTGTGGGGGCTAAAATGTCCTCAAATGGTGATCCTCCGTGGCTCAAATGCAGAATAAATAGTAGGCCCTGGTATGAAAAAGGTTGAAAACCACTGACCTACCCCACAAAAAAAATCACCAGAACTCTATCAAGAAACATAAGAGTTGAAAGCAGGAGTTTCAATGCGACGACACAAAATAATATTTTTGTTGATGTTTGGCTTGTTATATAGGAGAGCTGTTGGTGACTACCATTTTTATACCGAGAGAGGATTTCTCTCTCTCTCTCTCTCACTTAAATGTCACCCACACGCACCACACACACACACACACACACACACACACACACACACACACACACACACACACACACACACACACACAGGCAGGCTCTGACAGCGGCGGCAGGGCGCTTGTGGTGCCGTTACTAGTCACTGTAAGCTGATTAGCTGGACAGCCGACCGTGACGTTGTCATAGCGCCACGACGGAAGAGACTCTCTCTCTCTCTCTCTCTCTCTCTCTCTCCTCTCTCTCTCTCTCTCTCTCTCTCTCTCTCTCTCTCTCTCTCTCTCTCTCCTACTTTAAAGCTCGGTCGTCCTGCCTGCCTGCATGGAGTCTGTCAAGAGAGGGGGAGAGAGAGAGAGAGAGACAGACAGAGAGACCCGGGAGCGGAGTGTGTGTGCGAGCGAGAGAGAGAGAGGAAAAAGAGAGAAACCATGAAGTTAGTGACATCATCAGCAGCAGCAGCAGCAGCAGCAGCAGCAGCAGCAGCAGCAGCAGCATCAGCCCGAGCTGCACATTCCTGCAGGGGGAGGGGCTAGGACCGGGGGGATGGGGATGGAGAAGAGGGGGAGAGGAGGGGAGGAGGAGTGGGGAGTGGGGAGGGGGGGAGAGACATGTGTGGCGTTGGCGGCAGGGGAGGGGAGACGGGGAGTGGGGGGGCAATGGGAGGTCGGCGGGGGTGACTCAAGAGAGAGAGAGGGGGTGGGGGGGGGGAGTCAAAAGAATGTCCCGAAAACTTTTTGAGGTTAGGGAGCGAAATCAACCCCCCCCCCCCCTCCCCTCACACCACCCCAACCCTCCCCTTACTGCACACAGCGACGAGTTGCATCAACCGTGCTCTCTGTGTGCGTGTGTGTGTGTGTGTGTGTGTGTGTGTGTGTGTGTGTGTGTGTGTGTGTGTGTGTGTGTGTGTGTGTGTGTGTGTGTGCGCGCGCGTGCATGTGGGCACGTGTGTGTGTTGGTATGTGTGCGTGTGCGTGTGTGTGTGTGTGGGGGGGGCTGTGTGCGTTGGTATGTGTTTGTATGAGTGTATATGTGTGTGTGTGTGTGTGTGTGTGTGTCTCTCTCTCTCTCTGCTTCTCGCTCGTCCTCATCATGCGCTCCCTGTTTTAATTCATGTCGCCCCCCCCTCCCCTCCCCTCCCCCCACTCCTTTCCCCCTCTCTCTCTCTCCTCTCTCTCTCTCTCCTCTCTCTCTCTCTCTCTCTCCTCTCTCCTCTCTCTCTCTCTCTCTCTCCTCTCTCTCTCTCTCTCTCTCTCTCTCTCTCTCTCTCCTCACTGGAGGAATGCGAGAACCACATCTGGAACTTATTACAGAGAGAGAGAGAGAGAGAGAGAGAGAGAGAGAGAGAGAGAGAGAGAGAGAGAGGTACATGGAAAGAGAGAGAGGGGGGGGGGGGGGGGGTTGGGGGTGTAAGGGGAGGGGGTTGAAAGGACAAGAAAGAAAAAAGGAAAACGTCTAAAGCGGGGACAGAAACGGAGAGGAGGAGGAGGAGGAGGATCAGGTTTTAGCTAGCAGGAAAAAATGTTGGAAAATTGAACAGAGAAAGAGAGAGACAGAGAGAGAGGGAGGAGAAGTGAGAAGCTGAACTAAAACAGGGCGGTGCTGTCGGGAGAAAACACAGAAAGACGCTAAAGGAGAAAAGATAGAAGCCAATGCGATGCGTGTGTGTGTGGGGGGGGGGGGGGGGGGGGTCAGCGGAACGGAGTCTGTTCTCGGCAGAAAGGCGATTAATGCCAATTAATGTGGTGGTGGTCGTGGTGGTGGTGGCTGGGGCGCCATGCAGGGAGAAATAAGCCCCCACGGACGAGAAGGAGGAGGAGGAGGAGGAGAGTGAAGCTCAGTCCTCCTGAAAGCTCAGATGTGGGTTAAAAGACGCTCTGATTCCAGTGTACAGCCTTTGAACTCTCTCTGTCTCTCTCTGAATGAGAGAGAGACAGAGAGACAGAGAGAGAGAGAGAGAGAGAGAGAGAGAGAGAGAGAGAGAGAGAGCAGTCAGCCCTGAGTAATAGTTCCCTTTCCATGGCCCCCCAAAAAACCACCCCTCGCTGCTTCAGTCACGTTTCTATGTTCTCCCCCATGGTCCCTCCACACACAAAAACACCCCTGCCTCCTTTCTTATGGACCTCCTCTGACCCCCCCAACACTCCCTGTCCCTGTATTCGCTCTCTTCTTTCTACCGTAATCTCCGGACTATAAGGCGCACTTAAAAGCCTTTCATTTTATCAAAAAAAGAAAATAATATAACAATAAGGTATATATGGCACCGGCATATCTTAGTTGTAAGCCGTCGTACGATAAAAACCTTCGTCCCTTCCGGGAAAAAGCTGGAAGTATTCCCTCACGAAACAAAACAAGACAAAACAAAGAGACGCCTGGACAACGCTTTTTCACACACGCCTCAAAACACCTCTCCCTTCTGGCCCCCGAAACTGGAATGAATAACTTCTCATTTTACAGGCAGAACTGCAGATTCGCTCACAATTTTCCACCGGCATCTGAAAACTTAGAGATGTCCGTCTCCGATACTGTATCTATATCAGAAGAAGTATCCACCCTATTGACCCATTTTTTTGTCATATCTGTTCATATTGGCGTCAGCAAATACTGTGTTGGTACGGATAAGTGTCAGTATTAGCCCATATTTGTCATTATCGGTGTGAAATATAACATTCTAACCACAGATATGGCATAGGGGTAGGGTTGACACTCAGTTAAAGGTAACTTTTAGCCAAAAATCAAAATAGATATAGTTCGAGCAATTTTTGGGGCGTTTTCCCCCTTGCTTCTATTTTGACGCTGCAGCTGTTTCCCTGCAGACAGGCACCTGCCTCGTCCTGCAGACGCTCCAGAACGTTGTTGTATGTAACAAAAGTGGAACCCACAGTGTTTGTACACACTAAAGCCTCTATTGCCTTTAAATAAAATATTGGGGCATGTGGCTGGCGCGCGCGCGCCACACACACACACACACACACACACACACACACACACACACACACACACACACACACACACACACACACACACACACACACACACACACACACACACACACACGTGCAGGGGCAGATCTAACATTTCCCAATTGGGGGGAAGTCTAAAATGGTATGGGTAGGGCTTCATCGCCCGCATCACTTTGTGCACGCCAGTTGTTGTTGAAGTTGCAACAGACACCCAGCTGCATAAAGCTAAAGGTCTGACTCAGAGAGTTTTCTGTTTTCAGTGATGAAATGCTGTTGGTTTAGTGGTGACACAGCTGTAGTTAGTAGCAGTAGTAGTGGTTCAAATCATTTGAAATAGGTAAACAAACACAATTTAAAATATCTTGGTTTGTTTTGCACGCCATCGTGTTTTGATGGGGCAGACTTGGCATGTAGGGGGGCACCCCCCCCCATGCCCATGCCTAGAGCCGCCCCTGCACACGTGTCCTGACCGTGGCAGATGTGACAAAACAAGGCCAGAGGATCCAGTCAGATGTGATGAAGTGGATTCCCTGCTGCCTCAAGGGCTCTGACTGAGGGCCAAAGAATAAATAATAACAACAATAAAAGCTTTGATGCTGCTGCCATGTCGTTCAAAGCAGCGCTTCTCAGCCTTGTTTTTTGGACACCGGGCAGGGACCACTACTATTTATTCAGCATTCTCAGGACCCTCAAATTGATTTGAATCTGGCTCTTGGCTCACGGGTGCCAGGTGGTCCACAAGGTTGCCAGGTTGGCGACCTTGTACGGCTGAAGCCCAGTGCCGTTTTACTACGCAGTAAAGTGTGAGCATCAATACACTGTTGACACGGTGCTATGGAGAGATAATTTATCGCTAAAAAACGTTACATTTCGGAAACAATGAAAATAGGTGAGTTCGAACAACATATCCCATAGTCCCCATTCTAAGTTTACACTGCAGGGGAAATGGCCAATAAAGCGTTTTTTCCCACAAAATATCAATATCTGGACCACTTTTTTAGGGATATTAATCGATGCTAATAAAAGTAAGAAGACCTTCTATATTGTTGCAGCTCTTTAAAGGGCAATTCCACCCATTTTCGAGTTCATTTGGTTGCATTTGTACGTTCTCAGAAAAAAAGAAGCGTCTAAAGAAATCCATTAACATGGTGAAAATACATCTTGATGATGTCATCAAGATGTTTCACCATGTTAAGTGGTTTTCTTCAGACCTCCATTTCTTGAGAACACAGAATGGGGGAACTTTTTTTTATCATGTCCACCACCCAGCACCTCTAGGGTATACTAATGACACATTAGCATGTTGAAAATGGGTGGACTTCCCCTTTAAGCCGACGTTTCCGTTCTCTACGACGGTCTCTACTGCATGAGTACGCCAAAAGCATTACAGGAGGAATAATGGATCTCATTTTCAATTCGGACGGAGTGTATGTACGTATGGGCATGTCGGCATGATGTGGACAGATCAATCAATACAGCTGCGAATTCGTCTGGCTGTTTTATTCTTTTTTTTTACGGGATCGGAATAGAAAGGCCTACTTCCCGAAAAGCATCTCTTAATTGAGATCAGCCACTGATCACGGAAACCCCGCCGTATAGTATAAAGAGTCCAATCTGGGAAGGAAGCCCATAATGTTTTAATGCACAGTCGGTTTTCCCGTTCTTTCCTCATCAGCCCCGCCGTTCATTCAATCAATCAGCGATTTCTTGGCATTCCTGACTGTCCCGCAGCCGGGCCGGTGGCACGTACGGCCATTCCCCGCGCGATCCTGATTGGAAGGGGAGGAAGACCTCCTCTCATCCTGATTGGGCGAAAGGCTTTTCTCTCCCAAAGCCCAACTAGGGCTTTTTGACCTGCAGGGGCTCAATGGGGTACAGGGAGGAACTCCTTATATGGTCACCACAAGTAGGGAGGATTAGCCAAACAATAAGAAAAAAAAAAAAACAATATTTGAAATCACTTACTATACCTTTAAGTAAAAATCACTTTCTAATCACACAAGCCGTGTTTGTTTTGGTGAGTAGATAAAATGGTCTTTACATATCCACTCCAGTAGAGAGGCTGGTCGGGTCTAGTAATGGCAGATTGCATTGTATGTTACAACAGAGCTCCAATGCAAGGCAAGCAGTGTTGCCAACTGCCAAAATCCAAAATGCACTAGTGGCACTTCCAAAATGCACTAGAATGCGCTAGATACTTGCCTGGAAGGGAATATGACCATTAAATGACCATTAATCTTCTACATTCTCTAGTTGTGTAGACTTGGGCTAATTCACATGATGAATATTTTAACTCTTGAGAGTGTAAAAATGAACTCATTTTTACGCTCTCAAAGAGTTACATCTGGTTAACCAACTATCCATCATTTAGCCTGGGGACCACTGGTCGAAAACCACTGTCATAGGAGGAAAAATGGTGAAAAATGAGGGTTTTATCTCTGGCGCCTGTCAATCAATTTCCCCCAACTCACCAGCCAAAAAGCACTAGATTTTCCGCCAGGAGTTTTTCACTAATCTTGGCACTAGGGGGGTCTGAAAAAGCGCTAAATATAGCGACAAATGCGCCAAGTTGGCAACAATGAAGGCAAGACTCATAGAATAGTAGCCTACCTAGGCACACACCCCCAATGACTGCAAAAAAAGAAAGAAACAAATCAAACTTTGCGGTCAAAAATCAACACCGCATATAGGAGCTGAACTCGGACAGCCGGTGGTAGGCTAGTGCATGGTTGCATGGTGTCCGGCTAGGTGTCCTCTGTCCCCCTTTACGAAAGGACAGAAGCTGAACAAATGGCAGCACACCTGTGCCGGGGCAGGGGGGCTTTGTCAGAGTCAGCAACTTCCAAAGCTTTGACATCCAGGGCACACAGGCTGCTATACAGCAGGGGCGGATGTAACCTTTCCCAATTGTGGAGCGGGGGGGCAGGAGAAAATGGTATGGGGGCGGCTTCATGAAGTCGCACCCATACCATTTTCGGTTACAGGACTTTTATTAGTCAAGTAAAGCATCAATAATAGCATCAGTTGTTGTTGAAGTTGCAACAGACACGCAGCATGCATAAAGCTAAAGGTCTGACTCAGAGTGTTTTCTGTTTTCAATGATGAAATGCTGTTGGTTTAGTGGTGACACAGCTGTACAGTAGTTAGTTAGTAGCAGTAGTAGTGTTTCAAATCATTTTAAATAGAAGCACTTTAATTTGAAATATCTTGGGTTGTTTTGCATGCCGTCATGTTTGGTGGGGCAGTCAGGGCATTTAGGGAGGCATTGCCCCCCCATGCCCATGCCTAGATCCGCCCCTGCTATAGGGAGAGAGAGAGAGAGAGGCATCAGCGGTGCAGTGGTGCGCGTCCGTGGCTAACCGGGACATTTCTCCATTAGGGCGAGGACGGAGGACGGACGTCAGGGGCGGATCTAGGCATGGGCATGGGGGGCAATGCCCCCCTAAATACCCAGTCTGCCCCCTCAAACATGATATGCCACCCATGCAAAACAACCCAAGATATTTCAAATTAAAGTGCTTATATTTAAAATGATCTGAAACACTACTACTGCTACTGACTACAATTTTGGCACCACTAAACCAACAGCATTTCATCATTGAAAACAGAAAACTCTCGTGAAACTGCGTGTCTGTTGCAACTTCAACAACAACTGATGTTATTCATTAATGCTTTACCTGACTAATATAAGTCCTGTAACAGAAAATGGTATACCATTTTCTCTTGCCCCTCCAACATGTTCTCTTGCCCCCCCCCCAAATGGGACATGTTACATCCGCCCCTGACGGACGTAAAAGAGGAGGTGTTTAGGGCCCTGTGATTGATTCGGCCGTAACGTTTAACAGCTCCCCCTCCGTTAATGGCACCGTTTTACCTCGCCGGGACTTATTACTACAAGCTGGGATGCTTAATCAATGAATCAATCAGTCCGATAGAAGTGATACTGTGAAGGATAGTGCGGCGAAGGCTGTGCTGTATGTGAAAAAAAAATGAAATAAAAAACAAACCATAAAGGTATATTCAGTGATTTCACTTAATTCAAAATTTTCTCCTCTCTCCTTACTATAGAGTGTGCTGACCATATAAGAAGTTCCTCAGTTTGGGCTCAATTGGGAGGAAAGCCTTTCGTCCAATCAGAATCGAGTGGGGGTGGGCCTTGGTGTAGGCGCACCCCCTACACGGGCTGTGGCGCGCTATGAGATGTGAACACCTGCTATTTTTCAGGAAAATCTTTTTCTTCTATGATCCTCACCAAGTGCTGAGTTAATTGAGAAAGTAAATGAGACTGAGTTGAGGAAGTAAAACAATTAGTTGCATTCATTTCTTATCATGGTGTGTGCAATATACCAGAGGGCCAGTTCTAATACTAATTCAATATCATCCCGCGGGCCAAAGATTTTTCCCTTTGCCCCTCTGTGGGACGACCAGGTGTGTGTGAACTTGCACTGCTCTATTCGTGCTTGCGGTTATGTTTAGGCTCATAGGGACTATCCCGACCTATAATCTTCGTAACCCTAAGCAAGTAGTCTCGACCACGTTGCAACCATAGTTGCTCACTCGTCACACCTATGGCTGCGACAAGCGAGCAGTAAAGTACTCGCGACCGTTCAGAAACGTTAATTCTCCAAGACGTCACTCACAATTTGAGAAACACAGAGGAATTGTTATTCTGATCAACGTTTTCCTGTTCTCATAGGCGATTAGATCTGTAACTGTTAAATTATACTTACACATTTGAATTACTTAGTGTTCAAGAATCTACACAATTAGAAAATGTAGAAGAATTGCTACTTTTGACCAATATTTTGCCAGTTCGCTTTCCTAATTGTGGACAAAAACGTGAAAATCAAGTGCCCACTGCACTAAAATCGCCAATGCCTGTTAATTCTCCTTACATACAGCACGGGAATTGTGGACAAAATCGCTGTTTAAATCTTTAGTTATCATGAGAGGCTATAAATGTCATCGCATGGTGGTTCTGTGGCTCAAATGCGCAATAAATAACGGGGCCTTGATGTGAGAAAGGGGTTTGAAACCAGGACACTGAGCCTATGGGATCAACACGCCGCCGTGTCTCCGCTGACAGCGGGATGCAGTCTAGACACTGTTTGGAATGGTAGAAACCGCCCCAAAATATGGAACGCCAATGTGTGGCCCATTAATATTCATTTAAACATCACCAGCAAAGAAATCTCTTCCTGTACTAGTGTACCATGTGGAAATGATGTTTTTCTTTTCACTGCTGGGTGAGGGTTCTTTTCCTCAAATCAAAGGCTTTTAAAAGCACAACATTTGAGACCCACACCATAGCACGTATCTCACAATTTTAAATACGGTGTGCCATGATTTTTCCCCACCCTAAAACTCATCATCAGGTATTATTTAATATGAGTGAGTGTACACTACAGCATTTGTTAAAATGCCGTTTTTTTATGAGGGCACCACCCCCGCCGGTTCATTAAAGGGGAACTCCACCCATTTTCAACATTTTAATATGCCATTAATATACACCCACAGCTGCAGATGTATGATAAAGGGGGAGGAGTTAGGGGAGGGGCTGATAATGTGATGTCACAATATTACTGTTTTTTCTTTTTCATTGGCACGTTTGACTGGAAAGGTTTCAGCCCAAAGGAATAGACCCTAAATACAAAGCGAAGACGTCATTTGCACAAAAAGGAGTCAAAGTACTGTCACCTCTTAAACATGTAGAGAATCGGAACGAATACAACAATCACGGCACTCCCTCTTTAAGAACCTCGCGTATTGCAAGACGCAGCAACAGCCCCGCCGGTTTGCTCAGGAAAAAACACACACACACACACACACACACACACACACACACACACACACACACACACACACACACACACACACACACACACACACACACACACACACACACACACACACACACACAAGACTATGACAGCACTGTGTGGTTCTATCGGGGAGAGAGAGAGAGCGATCAGTGGTCCCCCACTGGGACTGATAATGGGATTATACCAACGGTGACAGACAGTGCAACAGACAATGGGACACAGCATGGCTTTTTGCACATGTCATGCGCATGAAGCAACTGTGTTGCTTGCCTGTACGTGTTTCGTGTTACTGTATGCATGCCGTTATGTCGGTTTGGCTCTTTGTATGTGTGTGTGTGCAGTGTGTCTGTGTCCGAATGTGCATGCGTGTGTGTGTGTGAGCGTGCGGGTGCACGCCGCGCGTGCGTGCAGCTGACCAGTCATGTGGAGGCTTTATGGAGCGGAGTGGACAAACAGAGAGGAGCATGTGACACCCGACGATGGACGGATGGATGGATGGAGCGTATTAATGTGGTCTAAAACCACATCTAGTGCATACTATTGCAGCACCCTAGTATACAGTACACTACTGTGGAGTAAAACCACATCTAGTATGAGTCTTTATTGAAAGGATAAGCCCCTTGAGACGTCGCGTCTCATTTTCGAGGGGGTCCTTGACATAGAACAGTACAGACAATACATACAGCTTACAACATACAACAATAGAAACATTTAAACAGACAATACAAATCAAACAATGCTCTCCCAAAAAGCCACTCCCACCCCACCAAAACAGCCTATCAATTTGCAGAAAGGTACATATGACACTCAATCATAGCACTTCACATCATACTGTTTAACAAAGAATAAGCAGATGATCGGATGAATAAACAGCTGATCAGATCTACACATGGAAACTATAACTAAAAACATGAGCATGGTGTTGAAAGGTGAGAGAATACCTCTTCCTTGAAGACATCAGTGATGTGATTGATCTAAGAGAGCTAGGAAGGTCATTCCAATCCGAGGGGGCTTTAAATTTAAGGCAAGGCGACCTCCTTGCCTTCTTATTCTACTGGGAACAGTGAAGTAGGGATGGTCAGTATGCCGTAGGTTGTAAGAGGGTGAGTATGGGACAAGAAATTGTTTTAAATACTGAGGATAATTAAAGAAGATGCATTTGAAAATAAAATGAAGCCATGGGAGTGTATTCTGGATTTAAGAGGTAGCCAGTTTAGTGCTTCGTACATAGAGCAATGGTGAGTTCTGTAGGGGCATCTCAATATAAATCGACAGAGGTTATTATAGGTTACGTTAAGGGGGTGGAGATTTGAATCAGTCGTGTTCTGATAGATGATATCTGCATAGTCAATTATGGGAAGCAGTAGCTGAGTGACTAGTCTTTTCCTGATCTGGAAGGTGAAGCTGTTAACAGAACGATATAGAGTTTTCAGACTAAATTGTATTTTCTGAACAATAGAATTAATATGAGCCTTAAATGAGAGGGAAGGATCCAGCCACAGGCCTAAATATTTGAATTGCTCAACTTTTTCTAACGCTGAGCCATCGGCAAAATTGAGAAATAAAGGCGTGTTATTAGTACTGGAGGAAAATAGCATACTAACCGATTTTCTCTTGTTCAGCAAAAGCTTGTTATTAGAGAACCAACACTGAACAGAATCAAAGTCTGACTGTAATGTGCGTTCAATAGTAGAAATAGATGAATCTGAAAAGTAAAGCACCGTATCATCGGCATATAATTGAATAGTGCATACTATTGCAGCACCCTATAGTATACAGTACACTATTGTGGCGATGCTTGCTGCGCCCCCCTTAAATAATGTGTGTCTGTGTGTGCACTGTATGTGTGTGTGTGTGTGTGCACTCCCATCCAATGCACCCACACGTCCAGCGGCAGCTTGGAATCGATCAAAAAAAGGGGGATCTACAACCTGTACAATAATAATAATAACAACAACACAACCACGGCTGCGGCTATAGTCACAAGCGTTACTTTCAGCATCGAGAGAGAGAGGGAATAGCGGCCGACAAACGTGAGGCTCACGGCGGTGATCGATGCTCCGCGACTGCACGCGCACTCACACACACGTGCACGCACACACATGGATGGATGTATGCTGAGGTTGGGGAGAGGGGGGCACCGAGGACGGCGAGCGAGCGAAGCAAAGCGAACGCCGTACAAAGGGCGGCAGACACGGTGA
>CM076986.1:36329186-36401686 GCA_039105355.1 Benthosema pterotum
CAACCTTTTTCATCCCAGGGCCCACCATTTATTCAGCATTTGAGCCACGGAGGAGCACCATTCCACATCACACAGACCCCAAAACTAAAAAAAAAAAACTAAAAAAAAAAAAAAAAAAAAAAAATCTTTCTGTCCATGACCATTTACTCTAATGCTAATTCAGATGATGGGTACCCGCAAGGGTCCATTTTCACATAGTCCGCCATATAATTACCCTTTTTTGAACTCTGTGAATATTGTGCAGCTAGAGCACATCCACTCCCACATACAATGTGGTGAAACAATGTACAATCATCTGTTCATTTTCAAGGGGCTATATTGGCAATTGGCCATGAGAACGTAGGTACAGTAGTAAAACTGAGCCCCACACAGTGCATTTTCAGCACCACGAGGCCATGAACAGCCAAGCTCAATGTCTAAACTCCATAATCATAACTAATATCAGCCTGCCCTGATGTGGGCTCAAACTACCACAAACATGAAGTCCCCAAACTATTGCACATTCACATTATACCTCCACAGTATAATAAGCATCAAGAACACAGCATGATATTAGCTTTACAAAATACAAAAAAATACTATTATCAACCTACCCTGACGTGGGCTCAAACTACCACAAACATGAGCTCCCCAAACTATTGCACATTCACATTATATGCTCTGTCCTGGCGACAGTGACCAGTATGGTTAGATATAGCATGAAGGCAGTGCAAACTTCAGTAAATGAAGCTGCCATAGTGCTTTTTTTCCCCCACAATAAGCATCTTGGCCATATCCTTCACACTTGGCCCTTTTTCTCATGCAGTCTTAAAGCAGGCTCTGAATGCAACTGGCTGATCAGCCCAGGGCTCACCCCAACAAGTGCACGTGCACCACACACACACACACACACACACACACACACACACACACACACACAACACACACACACACACACACACACACACACACACACACACACACAACACACAATGAAATTGTCTCTTATGTAGAGGTGTAGCAATGCAGTTCTAGAATAGGGACAAACAGGAGTTGAAAGTACTTTGTTCACCGTCAAAGTATTGTAGGCTACAGTAACCACCAGTCTGTGTAGTAATAGTGCTACATAAACATCACAGAGACTCTCTGTGATACAACAAGCTTGTATCTCTGCCACCAAAAAAAATCACGTTGTAGGCCTACAACACAACAACAACAACAACAACAACAACAACAACAACAACACACTACCGACAGCCCAGCATTTAACAGCACAGCAGAGTCATTCATAACGTTAGCCTGGCCTACCTGACTGCTGCTGCTCCTTTTTTTCATGTCCTGAAGGATAAATCCTTTACTTTTCATGATGATGTTGTTGACCAAACTCGCTAACCAAAAGGGGGGCGTTTCCATAGAGTAATAGGGGGGCGTTTCTGGACACGACGGCGGCCATGAGACAAGCAGAGCCTTGGAAAATACAGAGTTGCGCCAACTCCGTTCACTTCATAGGGCCAGTCCCTCTACATAGACTTCTGTTGGATAGTGACAATGAATAGTGACAGCCGGAAGTTACCGAATGCATTGGAGCCTATGGGCTCGCGCGAGTACTAGGACCACGTGACTATACTATTTTCTGACCCCTCAATGTCGCAACTCTGTCTATTTCTAAGGCTCTGGAGTCAAGATACGCTGTTTACGGAAGAAGATTTCCCTTCTACGTACAGTCAGAGCTAGCAAGCACTAGAGTGGTAACCTATTTTATTACTCTATGGTGGTAACTTACTACTAGCATCTAGCGTAGCCTACAGCTCACCGCGCAGCGATCCAACGTTGTTATTTGCGTGTACGTGTACGTTATTTGCGTAAGTGCACTGCTATCCAAACATACATGCGTCCACTGTACGTTATTTGCGTAACTGGGCAGCAATTCAATCTAGGGTGGCCACTGGGGGGGGGGGGGGGGGGCAAATGTCGTTCCAGAGGTCGTATGGCCCTGAGTAACAAGTAAAGTAGCTTACTACATTTTCCCACACACATTTTCAAATTCCACCCATTTTTAATGGGTAGAAAACCTCTAATGCCACCATCCTATGTTCAAACCCACCCCTAAACTATTATTATTATGGGTTAGGGTTAGAACAGTGGTTTTCAACTGTTTTGACACCAGAGCCCACTGGGCCTATATTTATTCAGCTTTTGAGCTATGGACCACCATTTGAGGACATTTTAGCCCCACAGACCCCTAAACTAAAGATTTCTTTTGCTTTTGTCCTCAATTCCATGCAGGCTAGATTTGGGGAAACAAAACAGTCAAACATAGCTAGGCTAGAGATCAAAATGGCCATCAATCTTCTAGTTGTGTAGACTTGGGGCTAATTGAGATGGTGAATATTTTAACTCTTGAGAGTGTAAACATGAACATGGTTTCATTTTTATGCTCTCAAAGAGTCACATTTAGGTTAACCAACTGTCCATCATTTAGCCTCGGAATCAGCTGGAACCTTCTCAAGGACCACTGGTGGTCCCCCGGACCACAGGTTGAAAACCACTGATCTAGAACAGTGGTTTTCAACAGGTGGTCCGGGGACCACCAGTGGTCCCTGAGAAGGTTCCATGTGGTCCCCAGGTTAAATGATGGAAAGTTGGTTAACCAGATGTAACTCCTGAGAATGTAAAAATGAAACCAAATGGACCCTTGTGGGTCCATTTGGTTTCATTTTTACACTCTCAAGAGTTAAAATATTCATCATCTGAATTAGCACCACTTAATTAAGAAGTTTACACTGTTTTGTTGGCAAAATACAACCTGGAATTGTGGACAAAACCAAAAGAATTCTTTAATTTTAGGTCTTTGGTGTGAAAATGTAATCAAATGGTGGTCCGTGGCTCAAACGCTGAATAAATGCTGGTCCCTGCATGGGGTCAAAAAGGTTGAAAACCCCTGATCTAGAAAGATGTTGAAAATGGGTGCATCTCCCCTTTAACCGTCTGTCTCCGAAGCCGTTCTTCCAGCACAGATGAAACGACAGCTCAGACGTTGGATCAGTGAGTTCGGAGCTCCCTCTAGCGGCCAACATGGGCTCCTGCCATATATCTAGCAGCACAAATGTCAGTCACTCACAGACAGGGTTTCAGAAAGTGACAGATGAGACAAATATAGGCTGCAGCTTTCTAATCTAAACAGGCAGTCAATCCAGGTCATCCGCCCGTTAGCTTGAATGCCGGAGTGGCGACTGTCGGAGTGGCGATCACATTAGGCAGATACTTCTATTTATATCACCCTTTTACGTTTCATATCTTGGCATTAAAGGGGGATTGCACCCATTTTCAACATTTTACCATGTCATTATTAATATACCTTAGAGATGTGTGGACATGATAAAAAAATGTCCCCCCATTCTGTGTATTCATTCTGTGATCCAGCTAAATTATGGATAGTTTGGTAACCAAATGGACCCTTACAGAAATCTCTAAATCTTGCTCTCAGGAGATGTGAAACACCTCCATTTCTTAATTTACAAAGAAGAAGTGGTGGAGAATGTAGAGGAATTGTTATATTTTGATCTAAAATAATGATAATGATTGCATGAACCTCCAAAACGCTTTATGTTGGTTAATTGGGTCGATGATGGACCCGAACCCACTCTCACACCCATGATGGTCCCCAGGTTTGCTCTTAATATGCCAGGGATTCATTAGTGGTCCCTCCCTGGGTCAAAAATCACGGCATTAATGGACAGCCAGTGACATTTGCAGTGTATTGCAGGACAATTCCAGATGTATTGTAGCTGCAAGCAACTAAATGTGATATTTCTTAGCAATAGGATACTATAGGGCGGAGTTGTATATCCTAATATACAATATAATACAATATAATATAATATAATATAATATAATATAATATAATATAATATAATATAATATAATATAATATAATATAATATAATATAATATAATATAATATAAAAAATGACTACAAGCATGGTATTCATCCAGCACTGTATTCACGTATTCTCAATGTCTAATGCAAAAGAGCAATCATAATCATTTTATGTTGGACTTGATAAATATACCTTGATTATAAATATATATCATTCTAAAATGTGCTGCGTGTTTCTATTTTTGCTCTGCCAACAAAAAAAAACGCAGCTTTTGAAATGGGACAGTAGGCATGATCTCCACATGAATGAATAGGCTATGTTCCCTGTTAAAATCCTTATAGATGATTTTTTATTCCATTTAGACAAAAATAAAAAGAACCGCAGGTCTGCCATGTGGCATGCAGAGTGACCCGGCCATCTCTGCCGGGACTCGAACCCGGAGCCTCTGGATTAGAAGTCCAGCGCGCTATTCCATTGCGCCACAGAGACTGCGCCAACAGAGTGGATTCCGGCACGGTTTAGGTAGCTTGCATCCTCCTCCTCCCTCCCCTCCGCCTGCATCCTCTCAGCATCAGCACCACTCTGCCTCTCTCTGCACAGAGCCGCCATTACGGCTCTGCAGTGACGCCGATGGCCAGCAGAGGTCGCTGTTGGCGCTCTATAGCAGCGGTAGGCTGACTGCAACCCCTTTTCATAATATCAAGGAAGGTCCGCGATTTATTCTGCATTTTGGCCTTGCGCGGACCACCATTTATTGAATATTAAGACACCCAAAAGCGCAATTTCCATGTCTTAATGTCTTGACGCACTGCACTGATACCATAATGAGAGAGAGAGAGAGAGAGAGAGAGAGAGAGAGAGAGAGAGAGAGAGAGAGAGAGAGAGAGAGAGAGAGAGAGAGAGAGAGAGAGAGAGAGAAGAGAGAGAGACAGAGACAGAGAGACCTCTGCCACTCTCAAGGACCACTTCACGGTCCACGGACCACTGGTTCGGAGCTTGGGAGAGGAAATAAACACGACAGCGCCAAAATGGTGACGACGGACAGGCGATAGGCTATCTGTCACATAATAGACGGACTCTCCGATTCAATAATACTCCCTGAATTTTCTACAAGAACAAGATCTAACGTCCTGTTATAACAGGCAGACTATATGAAAGAAAACGGGTAAGCCTACATTCCTTTTCGTCAAAGGCAGAGAGAGCCATTGCCCAACACAGTGGTTTTCAACCTTTTTCACACCAGGGACCACCGCTTATTCAGAATTTGAGCCACGGACCACCAGTTGACGACATTTTAGCCCCAAAGACCCCCCAGGCTGGGTTTCAGAGAAAACAAAACAGTCAAACATACAGATCAAAATGACCATTAATTAATCTTCTACATTCTTGAGAGCGTAAAAATGGTTTCATTTTTACGCTCTCAAAGAGTTACATCTGGTTAACCAGGTTTCCATCATTTAGCCTGGGGACCACGTGGAATCCTCTCAGGGACCACTGGTGGTCCCCGGGCCATCTGTTGAAAACCCCTACCCTAACACTACTAGCCTTATGAACCGTTTAGTGGAGTTTTGCATGCCTATTCCACTAGTTCTGGTCCAGCATTGTTGCGCGTGCACTTTTCGGTCGTCTCAGCCTATATTTATTCTTTTTGGGTTAAACCAGGGGTTTTCAACCTTTTTCATCCCAGGGACCATCATTTATTCAGGATTTGAGCCACGGACCGCCATTTGACAAACATTTTCATACCTAAAAGACGTAAAATTAAAGAATTATTTTGGTTTTGTTCACAATTCCAGGCTGGATTTTGCAAACAAAACAGTGTAATTAAATCTTAATTAAATAGTGCTTAATTCAGATGATGAATATTTTAACTCTTGGGGGTGTGAAAATGAAACCAAATGGACCCGCAAGGGTCCATTTGGTTTCATTTTTACATTCTCAAGAGTTACATCTAGCCGGGTTAACCAACTTTCCCGGGGACCACCTGGTCCTGGAACCCTCTCAAGGAGCACTGGTGGTCCCCGGACCACCTGTTGAAAACCCCTGGGTTAACCGGATTCCATGATAATCTGCTGCTGCTGTTGCTAGGCCTATATATAGAGCATTTCATTCATTTATGGAAATCCATGATGCTGCGCTAGAGTGAGTGAACGCTGCGGCGCATGCAGCGGCATGCAGCCCGCTGCTGGAGGAGTTACACCTCGGTTGCATCAGAGACTCTCCCTCTCTCTCTCTACCCTCGAGATAGAGACACTGCATGCCTGCGTCATTCATTCATAGCTATACTATGGAACTAGATCAAGCTCTGTGTGTGTGTGTGTGTGTGTGTGTGTGTGTGTGTGTGTGTGTGTGTGTGTGTGTGTGTGTGTGTGTGTGTGTGTGTGTGTGTGTGTGTGTGTGTGTGTGTGTGTGTGGTGTGAGAGAGAGAGAGAGAGAGAGAGAGAGAGAGAGGAGAGAGAGAGAGAGAGAGAGAGAGAGAGAGAGAGAGAGAGAGAGAGAGAGAGAGAGAGCGCACACACACGCGCGTCACGAGTAGGCCAAAACATGTCCACTAAAATGTTATTTAGTTCAACTTCATACCAGTCAATTGCTGGGTTTGGGCTACTTGCACTGTTTGTAATTAATTAAAGAGATTACACACACACACACACACACACGAGAGAGAGAGAGAGAGAGAGAGAGGAGAGAGAGAGAGAGAGAGAGAGAGAGAGAGAGAGAGAGAGAGAGAGGAGAGAGAGAGAGGAGAGAGAGAGAGAGAGAGAGAGAGAGAGAGAGAGAGAGAGAGAGAGAGAGAGAGAGAGAGATTGTTAGTTAGGCTACTTGATTCAATAGGGTTTGATGTTAATTTGAGCTGCCCCACCCCATTAGATAGATCCATCTGTTGACTGATATTGCCCTCCTAATAGCCTACTTGAGGGGCCATGGAATTTCATTCACTGTTTTCATTTCTTTTTAAAATATTGTTGTGGAAAATGGGGCAGCCTTGCATGGTGCCAAACTGGTGAGGACTAAGGAATAAAACAACATTAAAATAAATAAATAAAATAAAAACAGTGAATTAAAAGCACGGCCCCTCACGTGTTAGGAGCACAATAACAGTCACCATTAAAGTGAAGTATCCCTTTAACTGTAATTTGATAGTAGACAATCCCTCATGTTTCTGAAACCCCTGGCCAGCAAACAGTCGATAATCACCATTAATCAGTGTTGCCAACTTTGTGCATTTGTCGCTATATTTATTTTTCCAAACCCCCCTAGTGCCAACATTTGTGAAAAGCTCCTGGTGGAAAATCTAGTGCTTTTTTTGGCTGGTGAGTTGAAATTGACTGACAGGCGCCAGAGATAAAAGCCTAATTTTTCACCATTTGTCCTCCCTAATCAGATGTAACTCTTTGAGAGCGTAAAAATGAAACCAAATGGCAACACTGCACTTATGTCGCCACTCGTAGACAATCATGTTTCTGAAATTCCTGGCCAGGAAATATGATAATTACTTGCTGTACATAAAAGTCATGTCATTGTCTCTTAGGAAACAGTCAAATGATTCAGTGGTTTTGTGTTTCCGTGAACTCAGTGTGTCAGAGGTACTTTCTTCCACCCATACGCAGAGTAAGTTGCCAAACGCACAAAGGTCAGGACCTGGTTAACACGGCCAGCACATAGCTGTCACATAGCCCAGTGGTTTTAAATATTATTTAACACCAGGGCCTACTATTTATTGTACATTTGAGCAACGGACCACCGTTTGAGGACATTTTAGCCCACAGACCAAACTAAAATTTTTCTTTCCTTTTTTCCACAATTCCAGCAGGCTGAATTTGGGAAACAAAAACTGTCAAACATACAGATCATGACCATTAATCTTCTACATTCTCTAGCTGTTTGGACGGTTTAATTCACATGATAAATATTTTAACTCTTGAGAGCGTAAACATGTTTACACAGGGATTAAAGTAAAAAAAAATCTTGAGCCAATTAAATGACCCCTGTGAAATCCTCAGGACTGAAATCAGTACCCAGTCCTGAGAACTTTAATCCCTGTTTACGCTCTCAAAGAGTTACATCTGGTTAACCAACTGTCCATCATTTAGCCTGGGGACCACCTGGAACCCTCTCAAGGACCAATGGTGGTCCTGGCACCACTGGTTGAAAAATGCTGGTCTAGCCAGTGGTTTTCAACCTTTTTCATACTAGGGCCACTATTTATTCTACATTTTAGCCACGGAGGACCACCATTTGATGTCGAGTGTACTCTCTCAAACCTAAACTAAGGTTTTTCCAAGTCTGTGTCCACAATATAGGAGAGAGAACTTGCAAAATGTTGGTCAACATAACTAGATTCTTGAAAGTTAAGTATTTCACATGTTTAAATATAATTTAACTCTTAAGAGCGTAAAATGATAGCATTTGGTATCATTTTAAGAAGTTACAGATCTATAAGGGTCCATTTGGTTACCAACTTTCCATCATTTAGCCTGTGGACCACCTGGAATCCTCTCAGGGACCACTGGTTGAAAACCACTGGTCTATAGCCCAAGCCAGCCGTCTGGGGCTGGCTGAGGCATTGTGCTGAGGGCTCTGACTCACTTGTACCCATGTAGTGACACCATCACACAAACACCTAACTTAACACAACTAATGGGAAGTGTCCTCCCATTTACTGCCATTCATGTTTACTTAGTCATTTTTTACTGTGTAATGATAACACAGATGTTTTTGTACCCCCCCCCCCCCCACACACACACACACACACAAATTGCCTGACCCACTCTCGACGAATGTTTTTGTTTTCATGATGTGTTGACAACTTGACAGCGACACAAAGTTCTGATTACATTTATGCGTAAATGAGGTGCATGAGAATTAATGTGCCCGTTTAAGTTCAGATGTCCAATAAAAGGCTGTAGTCATAACTTAAACACATTTATTCATTACAAAATCGGGCGAAGTTAACTACAGTACATCCCTTTCGTGATGTGAATATGAAGCAGCAAATGAACATGACTAAAAGCAGATACGACCCGTTACATTGGCGAACTAGGAGTCACACTATATCAAGTTCTTGGTCGGGATGGCCCCCTCGATCGAAGCAGGGCCCAAGGACACTTTGACATGTAGACAGGAGGAGGAGCCGCGATTCGAACAGGGGCAGATCTAGGCATCTACGCATGGGCATGCTTATATTTAAAATGATTTGAAACACTGCTACTAATTAACTACAGCTGTGGCGCCACTAAACCAACAGAATTTCATCATTGAAAACAGAAAACTCTGAGTCAGACCTTTAGCTTTATGCATGCTGCGTGTCTGTTGCAACTTCAACAACAACTGATGTTATTATTGATGCTTGATTGCCTAACATAAGTCCTGTAACAGAAAATGGTATGTGTGCGTGTCGCTTCGCGCCACGGGCGATGAAGCCGCACCCATACCATTTTCTCCTGCCCGCCCATTTGGGAAATGTTACGTCCGCCTCTGCCCCATGGATCACAGGACGACCTGGTCTACGAATCAGTAAGACGATAAATGAAACGATCCAAGACAAAAAAAAAGCAAATGCAATACACTATAACACCAAACTCTACAGAAAAATACAGCCTCGGTCTCCAGGCTTTACCTCGTCTGCGCTGCAAAAAGGAAAGCCTGGGCACGAACTAAGGCACAGAGTCTATCAGCGGAAAGTGTCCGTTGGAACTTCTGTCAGATGTATTTCCCCCCGGATACGCTAAGTTCCTGACCAATCACAGCACTCGTTTCATTTGCAGAGAATGTAAAGTGATTTGTAACAGGGTTTCTATTGTCATTTCCTTAGATGGGAGTTACAACCAAATACCTCATTTTCTGCTGACAGACTCATAGGGTATGTCTCCATTTTCGTTACCGCTATACCCCTTATCCCTTAACTTCTTTGCCTTTTTAAACTATTAAAAAAAAACATTTCTCAGTAGTTCAAATGGCCAGTCTACTAGCTCACAACGTGTTAATAGATTGACATGTTGAAATAGTCCAAAAAAGTTTTTCAAAATAGTGAAAATGAAATAAGGGATATGGCATAAGGGGTTTAGCATGTAACGAAAATCTCTGCTGACAGACCCATAGCGTATGTCTCGCCCAGTGCGGCAGAAACCATAATACTGTCATCAGGAATCTGCTGCATTTGAAGCCTTGGCCTTGTCATGGAAAAAAAAAAAAATCAAGATCCAAGGAGTGCAAAACTTCTCTCTAGCCTAGTTAAAATCTCTTGTAACTACTAACTTGCGAAAATTGCCTTGACACAGGATGAAACGAATAGAATAAAATATCTATTAAAACATTCTGGCTTCTCTAATGGTAAAAATGCACTCTCTCCGACTCCGCCCCCGACGCGTGTCCCATAATATGTAGGGATTCAATGTCATCATAAGCTGTGTCACGCTGTTATCTGTTGCTCATGGCAACAAATACAGTACAGACAAGTAAACAAAAAATAAACAAACCAAACAACAAAAATAACGCCAGTTGGTCCTGAGTAATAGCACTCATTGTATGTCCTTTCTGTTATTCTTTATTTACCTCACAGCAAGCAGCAACATACGCGTTTCGACCAATGCGGTCTTCCTCAGCGTTGTCAATAATATAGACCTGCGCAGTGACGTCACCGCCCCTGTTCCAGAAGTGGATTCCCCATTCATTTTTCTCATAGACTTTTCAAAAATAATTTATATAAAGACGATTACGTCGCGGATAAAGCCAACTTCGGTCGTGAGGAATCATGATCACACACACAATCTTTTTGGACAATCAAATAATTTCTATGATGAAAAACGAAACAAAAAGTGTTGTATCCTGCCGTTTTCTACATCTTGCTACTTAGATATTGCATGATAGTATTGTGTGTGTCATCATGATTTGTCACGACCCGAGTTGGTTTTGTCCGCGGCGCAATCGTGTTTTTATTAAGCATTTTCGAAAAGTCTATGAGGAAAATGAATGAGGATTCCATTTCTGGAACAGGGGCGGTGACGTCACTGCGCACGCAGGTCTATATGGGTAAACAAAAAGGCAAAAAGAAGCATGTTGCACTCACACCACTGGGAACTCTTACACAACGATATTATATATTATAAATCCTCCCCATTTACAGATATAGTCTGTCCACAAAATACAATGTGCGTTTGGGTCAATACAAATATTTGCATAGAAATAAGACACAATCACATTGTGTAATTCTGGTACATTCAAAACATGCTCTGAACATTTGCGCATTTGAGCATATAACCTCTTCAAAGCTACTGACCTATTCCGTCACAATAAAAAAAAAAGTTTGACCTCCTAAAACTGGCTAAGATCAAGGCTTCATTTCACGGGGAGCTTGGGGGGAGTGGAGCTTTACTAGGCCCAGTCATAGCCAGAACCATCTGGTCATATAGCTGTTTCCATTTCCAGTTTGATTACAAAATAAAACATTGGATGAATGATCATATTGCATGAAAATAAAAAACAAACAATAAAAAAAAAACAATAAATAATAATAATAAACTTATTTTGAAAACGGAAGAAATAGCTGTCTAGTCTATGCTTGACCAAAACCTGTGTTATGGGCTTTGCCTTTGGCTTGTGTAGATTGTATAGTTTGTGTAGATCGTATATTGAACAATGCTCAGGTGAACTTAAACACACCAAAATAAGCAGCAAACATATACAGTGCTACCAACGCCTACTATGTCGCCTAAAGAACAGTGTGTGTGTGTGTGTGCGTGTGTGTGTGTGTGTGTGTGTGTGTAGTTTGACACACAGCCAGTGTGAAGACATACGCTGCAAATTAAATATGCAAGAATGATGCAAGAATGCATCGAGTTTGCCGAGGTAGAGGGTGCTGCTAATGCGAAACACTGGAGGGCTAGACTGGCTGTTAAATCAGAATCTTGTTAAAAGGTTTTATTGACATTAATTTTCATTTCATTTTGGAGTTTTCTCTGGGTATTTGGAAGGCTTTTGAGCTGCAATGAAGGGTGGAAACGGTGACATTTGCTGGCAACTCCCATTGAATCCCATATATGGGATTTGAAGAATGAAAATGAAAATGAAGGGGAAAAAAAACGCTGACACTAGCTACCTAAAAAATAAATGAATAAAAGTGCTGGCAAAGTAAGTGTTAAAGATGAAGTGCCATGAATTTTCTCTACCCTAAAACATCTAAGCTAAAAAAAAATTCCCTATAATATCTTTAATGTCCCAGTCGCTTTAAAAAGGAGCCCTTGTTGGTTCACAGGAAACCTTCAGAGGGTTTGATGGTCTGCTACAAGACTGCTAGAAGGTCTTAATGCATCTGGCTTAGCTTGGTGATCTGCTTCCGTCTCCAGACAGATCTTGACGCATTCCGTTTCCTCCGCAGGAACGTACAGCTGCTCAGGAGGACACTGAAAGGACATTTTGGAGAAAAAAAAAAGTGTTATAATTATAGTTTTTGCCATTAGGCAGACTAGGCAGTTGCCTAGGGCACCATGGGGGGAGGGGGGGGGGCTTTAAAAGGATACCAGGCTAATAAGACCAATATGGATAAATATACTCAGCAAAAATATAAACGCAACACTTTTGTTTTTGCTCTCATTTTTCAGGGGATGGACTTAAAGACCTAAAATTCATTCCAGATATACAATATTACCATTTCTCTCAAACACTGTTCACAAATCTGCCTAAATGTGTGATATGGAGCACTTCTGCTTTGTTAAGATAATCCATCCCACCTCACAGGTGTGTGCCACATAAAGATGCAGATGTGACATTGTGGTTAGTGCACAGGTGTGCCTTAGACTGTCCACAATAAAAGGCCACCCTGAAATGTGCACTTTTTTTGTGCCTTATTGGGTGTATGGGCCTCAAAACCAGTCTGTATCTGGTTTGACCACCATTTGCCTCATGCAGTGCAACACATCTTCTTCGCATAGAGTTTATCAGATTGTCAGTTGTGGCCTGTGGAATGTTGGTCCACTCCTCTTCAATTGTGTGAAGTTGCTGGATATTAGTGGGAACTGGTATGTGCTGTCGAAATGATAATAACGTGGTAATAATGTGTTATTACCATTTTGACAGTGTGTACCAGTTCCCACTAATATCCAGGCCACACAACCCTGAAACAGTGGTGTGTGTTTGTAGGACATGCAAGACCCCAAACACCCAGCATACCTTGATGTTGTTATCTTTAAGGAGGTTTTTAGGTTGTGGCACCGGGGGGCAGATCTGATCCTTATACCTGGAAACACGAGTCACCATTACATTAGCAAGTAAGCGACATTTCAAAATTCAGCTGGACCGAGCTGACTCATTGTTTAAACAGATGGTGACATACTTGCGGAGAGCGCAGAACGTCAGTGATGAAATGGCGGCGATCAACAGAAGGGCGATTAGGATGGCCTGAATCATGTCCGATTGCTGAAACACATTTTCCCCTGCAGAGAGAAACGCAAATCTTCAAATCTTCAACAACAAGCTCGTTCGTAATAAGTAATGAGGCGTGTTTTGTCGGAGTAACATTTTACATATTACCCATTTTGTCTAATAATAATAATATCGTAAGGTAAGAATATTACAGTAATATGGAATTTGTCACTCGCCAACACTGCCGGTAAGTACAGTGTAGCCCAATAAATTAATAAATAAGAAATTCTAAGTAAAACAAGACCAATAAGAAGGGAGAGAGACGGGGGGGATGTAACATTTCCCTATTGTGGGGGGGTGGGGGGATTGGTATGGGTGCGGCTTCTCGATGAAGCCGCACCCATACCATTTTTAGTTGCAGGACTTTTATTAGTCAAGTAAAGCATCAATAATAACATCTGTTGTTGTTGTTGAAGTTGCAACAGACACACAGCATGCATAAAGCTAAAGGTCTGACTCAGAGTTTTCTGTTTTCAATGTTGAAATGTGGTTGGTTTAGTGGTGCCACAGCTGTAGTTAGTCGTAGCAGTAGTAGTAGTTTCAAATGCCATTGTGTTTGGTGGGGCAGTCAGGGTATTTAGGGGGACATTAACCCCCCCCATGGCCATGCCTAGATCCCCCCCGAAGAGAGAGAATAATTCCTCTACCATATACTATCTCGTCACTCCATTCCGTCAGTCCACGTCCATATTCACGGATGCCTTGCACCTTAATTTTGTACTGATAGCGAGGGTCAATGGTCATGTCATATGTCTCGCCAGTGACCTTGACGTTCTGTTATGACAAAAACAACGACAAGTTAGTCTTGAGGGAAAAATGTTTTACATTTGCACCCAACAGCGAACTGCTGCTGCCATTTGTTTACGAAAAGAAAAAAGCTCCATTTCTCCCTGTGCTCCCTGTTCTAACACGTACAACACGAATTAGACAAAATGCTGTACCGCCTCCAACTGTATATGTAACTGTTCCCTATTTTCAACTGTTGTTGTATTGCATTTGTGACACTTTCTTTGGCAATGTAAACATTTGTTTTGTCATGCCAATAAAACTCCTTTGAATTGACAATTGAAATGAATTTAATTGAATTAAAATGTAATGAAAAAGTTACCTAGTATACCTTTAAACACAGTAGTACACTGTCTGGGATTAGAAACTGACCATTTCTGACTGTAATTAAGACACCTGTGTTTGTGGACGATTCAGGAATGGGATAAATACAGCTTAACTTCTATTAGTTTTTATTCATGCGATAATGGATACGTCATCATGTAGCACATTTTAGTTTTCTCAAAGTAATTAAAAATAGACTTAAAAATACACACAAGGGAAAATGTTCCCATTTTTGGAATAGCTCCTGATCTAAAAAAAAAAAATGTTTTCAATAGCTCCAGATCTAAAAAAAAGTTTTTAATACCTCCTGTCTAAATCACACGCTATAAAATTGCTGGCAGCTTAAAGGGTTAATAGAATCAAAATGCATGCAAATCTCTTTTTTTTGGTCATGTTGGTTAATCATGTCACCTTTCTGTGAACTCCCTCAGTGTAGCTGATGTTATAACTCCACTCTCCCCAGCCTATGTCTGGTGGATCCCAGCTGAGGTGGAGTTTTCCAGGTTTCTCCTCCTCGAATCTCAAGGTCAGAGGCTTCTTGGGTCTGACTGTACAATGAGAGAGACAAAGAGCACAACGATATAATAATTTCTTTATCTTGATCCCCCCCTGATCCCCCGCTAACATGGCGATCTAGCTTCCACCATTTTCTTAAAGGGTTAAAGGAGAATTCCACCCATTTTAGATGTTTTATGAGATTGTACAAATGGAACCAAATGAACCCTAAAGGCCCTAAAAGAACAATCATTAACATGGTGAAACAACTTGATGACACCATAAAATTGTGTTTCACCATGGTGAATGTTTTTTTCAGACCTCCATTTCTAGGAAACACAGAATGAGGGAACTTTTTTTTTTTTAAATCATGTCCACACAACATCTCTAAAGGTATTTTAGAGATGTTTATGACATCGTAAAATGTTGAAAATGGGTGGTATTCCCCTTTAATTAATGAGGCCTGAGAAGGACAGGACACTGTCCTTCTCAGGGTTTTGTTTGCAGAAACCCGTTCTGCAAAAAAAGGGGAAGGATGTCACATTGCAACATGTGTAGTACCATGTACAACACACGTACAATGACTAGTTTGTTTTAACTGCATACAGATGTTAAAAAAAGCAACACAGTACCTGTATCTTTTTTACATCCCGTTTCTGCCAAGCATACAGTACACACTGACCTAGTAGTTTCTATAGAGCTGCGCAGTAATGTCACCGCCCCTGTTCCAGAAACGGATTCCCCCATTCATTTTTCTCATAGACTTTTCGAAAATGATTCATAGAAAGACGATAACGCCGTGGACAATGCCACCTCTGGTCGTGACAAATCACGATAACACACACAATCTTTTGGGATAATCAAATCATTTCTAAGATGAAAAAAATAAAACAAAAAGTGTTGTATCCTGCTGTTTTCTACTTCTTGCTATGAGGAAAATAAATGAGGATTTCGTTTCTGGAACACGGGCGACGTCATGAAACGGGCATGGCTGCAGCTCTATGTTCCCTCACTATGCTCCCTCACCCCAACCTTAACCTGAGTAAAACTAACGAGGGTACATAGAGCTGAGGGAACATAGACATGACCCCCCCAACATACGATTCTCATGCATGTGCCTGTGGAACATGTTCTTCCACTTCTCGTCCTGTGTCTTGAAGAGGAAATATATTTCCTTGTCGTGGAGCGTTTCCTCGTCGTGGAGATTTTTATACTGAAGGTGGCAAGCGTTCTTCTTCGCGCCGTCTGGGTGAGGCGAGATCACACACTCCTTTAAGTCATGGGTGACGTCCCACGTACTGCAGAGGGTAAGATCCTCCTGGTCGGGTGGTGGGACCATCCTGAGAAAGCAAGAGAGGCATCTAGTACATTAGTAGTTTCATATATGACTCCTCTGTGACCACAGAAAAACAGGAGTTGACACTATGGTGAATATGCCAGTCTAACCAGTGATCAGACACAGGGGTAAGGGGTTGACACTATGGTGAATATACCAGTCTAACCAGTGATCAGACACAGGGGTAAGGGGTTGACACTATGGTGAATATACCAGTGATCAGACACAGGGGTAAGGGGTTGACACTATGGTGAATATACCAGTCGAACCAGTGATCAGACACAGGGGTAAGGGGTTGACACTATGGTGAATATACCAGTCTAACCAGCGATCAGACACAGGGGTAAGGGGTTGACACTATGGTGAATATACCAACCAGTGATCAGACACAGGGGTAAGGGGTTGACACTATGGTGAATATACCAGTGATCAGACACAGGGGTAAGGGGTTGATAATATGGTGAATATGCCAGTCTAACCAGTGATCAGACACAGGGGTAAGGGGTTGACACTATGGTGAATATACCAGTCTAACCAACAATCCAACACAACCGCGACCATAGCCACTAATCCACAAGCTCTAAAAACTATACTAGAAAGTTGGAACTTCGTATCCCGAAATCGCGAAATGCTTTCAACAGCTAAAAGTGAACGCTAGCTAACGCAAAATGGTTTCCCATGCAAGAATGAGTTAAACTAATGAGTTTGTCTTTAGGAGAATTCTTGGCAGAATTTCTGAATACGCCAACAGTTTGTCCATAACGTTTCCTGCTCGGCCCACCCTGCAGGGAATGGTGAACAGGAAAGGTTCTGCACTTTTGTTTTTCTTACAAGTAGAACAACCGGAGATCTGGGAAATCACTGTATGGTGTCCAGGAGCAGGTGGCGTCGTCCGTGGTGTGGAGCGCACAATCGAAACCCTGCACGAGTTCTGAAAAATGCGCACGCGCACACACACACACACACACACACACACACACACGGGATTGCTTTTGGCTCCATGCTGAATCCACCCTCCAAGTGTGCTCCAAATTTGGATTGGATAGGACATTCCATTATTATTCCATTGTTATGTGGCATGCAAACAAGATATTTCAAATTAAAGTGCCTATATTTAAATACTACTAAATACTTAAATACCACTACCACCACTAACTAACTACAGTTGCGGCACCACTAAACCAACAGCAATATAAGTCCTGTAACCGAAAATGGTATGGGTTGCTTCGCGCCACGGGCGATGAAGCCGCCCACATAGCATTTTCTCCTGCCCCCCCTCCCCCAATTGGGAAATGTTACATCCGGCCCTGCCTCCCACCAACTTCTGTGAGATTTGGTCAAAATCTGGAGGTTCATGACCTGATACCGATATATGCGGCCTCCAGTGGTGGAAAAATAACAGAAACTATTTACCATACAAATATTTAATATAAATAAACATTTAGTAATATAAATACTAATTCATGCAATAGCCTACAAATACTATAAATCCAACATGTAGCCTACTTGAGTAAAGTACAAAAGTACTGGTATAAACATGACAGTAGAAGTGCTCATAATGCAGAATATGGCATTTTCTTCAAGAATTCAAATGTACTGTACATAAATCATTTGGGGGGCACCAGTGTTGTAGTGGTACTTTTAGAAGTGGGGGGGGGCGCCTCTGAAAGGGGAATTTCCCCCCATTTTTTTCTGAGAGTGTACAAATGTGAACCAAATGGACCCTAGCGGGTCCATTTGGTTCCATTTGTACACTCTCAGAAAAAAAGGAAACTCATTAACATGGTGAAACACATCTTGATGATATCATCAAGATGTATTTCACCATGCTAATGATTTTTTCAGACCCAGAAATATTTTAGATGTGAGAAGTGTCCCCCCTCCACTACACCCCTGGGGGGGCACCCAGAGGTTTGGGCCGCAAAGCGGCCTGAACTTCTCCTTAGGTATTGGCAGTGCAGGCTGCACTGTAGGGAACGGAGGAGAGGAGAGGAGGGGGAGGAGAGGTGGAGGTTTGCATGAGACATCTTGTCATTGTTGTACAGATAAGTAGCCAACAACAAGTTTAGTTTTGATCCACAACAATTCATCTCTGCACAAGGATCTATTGACACATGGAGAGGGCACATCAATATACACATCATATACACCCAATGAAACCATTCGCTGGATACAGTAAATACCAGTTTGAATTATCAAAATCCGTTCAGAATTCAAAATGCATGGAATAAATCAAATCTCAACTTTGCATTGTGTGTGTGTGTGTGTATGTGTGTGTGTGTGTCTGTGTGTGTGTGTGTGAGAGCAAGCAGAGAGATTGCATGCATGATGCTGAGTCTACTCAGCAGTCTACTCAGCATCATGCATGACTATTTACATCTCTGTAAATAGTCATAATTTCCAGTTTGTAAATACCGATACCGATATTTTCCGATATGAAATTTGAAAGCTTTTTCGGCCGATAAAATTATTATTATTATTGAGTTCCACCCATTTTCAACTTTTTTTCTGAGAGCGTACAAATGCATCCATTTGTACGCTCTCAGAAAAAAGAAGCGTCTAAAGAAATCCATTAACAATTGTTGAATGATTTTCTTCAGATCTCCATTTCTTGGGAAACACATAATGGAGGAATGTTTTTATCATGTCCACCACCCAGCACCTCTAGGGTATACTAATGACACATTAGAATGTTGAAAATGGGTGGACTTCACCTTTAATTGTAAAGTTACTGTAGGTTCAATCAATCAATCAATCAATCAATCAGCGTTGTAATCAATTTCAACTAAATCCAGCCTGGATGACTAAAGAGATAATTCACCTGGGTTGGTGGTGACGTTTATGACCACAGGATCACCCATACGTTTGGGTATAGGACATCCGGTCTGAACAGTAAATTCCACCCGTCCTCCTCCCACTATCCATTCCAGGGCAATGTCTTCAGAGGTTAATGTAGTAGTAGGCTGAGAACAAAAGAGAAAATAACATACTTTATTTGTTAGCGTTGAACACCCTGGGACCTTTAGTTTAATCTTAAAGTTGATAATAATTATAGACCCAAAGTAACTTAACCCATTTAATATCAGAAATGCCTTTTGGTTGGTCTCAGCATTACATTTTTTTAGCAAATAAACTGACCCAGTTCAAACTTCATAATTCAACTACCACATTGCCCCCATTTTTCATGAGATGGACTTAAAGATCTAAAAGTCCCAAGACCCTCAATAAAGCAAAAAAAAAAAAAAAAAAAAAAAAAAGGAATATGCACATTTCAGGGTGGCCTTTATTGTGTACAGTCTAAGGTACACCTGTGCACTAACCATGATGTCACAACTGCATCTTTATGTGGCACACCTGTGAGGTGGGATGAATTATCTCAGCAAAGCAGAAGTGCTCACTATCACACATTTAGACAGATTTGTGAACAATGGTTGAGAGAAATGGTAAAATTGTGTATCTGGAATGAATTTTAGATCTTTAAGTACATCTGATGAAAAATGAGATGGAGTTTGTTGAGTGTATATACTGTATGTCAATGTTGTGCATTCTACATACTGTATATACTGTTACTGTATAACTTTATTACATGGCTTGAATGAATGCTCCAATCAGAAGCCAGCGTTCTGGTCATGTGAGCGGTCAAATATTACACTCTAATCACCGCTCCGCGCTATATTTGACCGCTGCATAAACAAGTTCCCCAAAGTGCAAACAGCTGTGTTCATATCAATCCGCGCTGCGCTTCCGCATTTAGTTCCAGCACGCCGTTAGCGGGTCCATTTGGTTAGCTACGTATTTGGTTGTTTACATGCCGTTGCCACCCTCTCAAGGACCACTGGTGGTCCTCGGACCACTGGTTGAAAACCACTGACGTAAGCCATGTAAGAAGCGGGATAACACCCTTCGAACGGGTGATTTGTTTCCTAACTAACTGACCTCGGCTGCGCCTCGGTCAGTTAATAGGAAACAAATCACCGGTTCGTCGGGTGTTATCCCTTACATAATGTATGAATGTAAATAACCTTGTGTGTTTCCCGGTCGGGTTGTGAGACAAAGTATTCATATTCGAGGTCGTTGCAGTCTTCGATGGTCTCCGGTCGTTCCCACGATGCCTTCAGACAGAACGGATTCACTAAGTCAACGGAAACATTTCGCGGTCGTGGATCTACAGTACAACACAGTAGGGGAGGGAAATGAGACAAGAGACGTTTGCAATACACTTTACAGTAAAAATTCAGCCAACACGTACAGAGACGTATAAATTGGTCAGTGATTGATCAGGTTTTCATCTAATGAGTCCCAGGATACAGAGAGGGTCTCTTAGATCAGGGGTTTTCCACAGGTGGTCTGGGGATCACCAGTGGTCCCTGAGAGGATTCCAGGTGGTCCCCCAAGCTAAATGATGGAAAGTTGGTTAACCGGATGTAACTCTTCGAGAGCGTAGTTTCATTTTTACACTCTCAAGAGTCAAAATATTCACCTGAATATATTCATCATGTGAATTAGCCCCAAGTCTACACAACTAGTGAATGTAGACGATTAGCCTAATGGCCATTTATGATCTGTATGTTTTGCCTGTTTTGTTTTCTTTGTGGACAAAAGAAAAAGAAATCTTTAGCTTTGGGGTCTGTGGGGCTAAAATGTCATCAAATGGTGGTCCGTGGCTCAAATTCTGAATAAATAGTGGGCTCTGGTCTGAGAAAAGGTTGAAAACCACTGTCTTGGATGAGTCCCAGGGACATTTGATGAGACTGTTCATTTGGAGGGACAGACGTATTGCATGTGAGGGACAAGTGGACAAAACGTGTTGCCAACGTGGTTGGCAAATTATTAAGATCTCAATGTCGTTTTCAAAAAAAGAATTCAGAATTTCAATTCAAATATAGCAAAAAACAATCTCATCGACAAGCTTGAGCTTGCAGATCAGCTATTGTTGATACAACAGTACATGCAATGTGGCCTCTTATCTCTGGAATTGTGGAAATATAATATATCCAGGGGGATGCTTGGGTTATTTCAACAGACTTAAAAACACATCTATAGCAGGAGGGGAGACAACAGAGAGCCAACTATTAGGGCATTGACCACTGAACTCTGTCAGTCACAACGTGGGACAGACAGACAGACAGACAGACAGACAGACAGACAGACAGACAGACAGACAGACAGACAGACAGACAGACAGGGTCTAAATTTGTGGGACAACTGAAAAGTCTTGGAAATGAGGGACTGTCCCACGCAAAGAGGGACATCTGGGACTGTCCCACGCAAAGAGGGACATCTGGGACTGTCCCACGCAAAGAAGGACATCTGGGACTGTCCCACGCGAAGAGGGACATCTGGGACTGTCCCACGCAAAGAAGGACATCTGGGACTGTCCCACACAAAAAAGGACATCTGGTCACCCTGTCACGATGGGTACCATTTCTTTTTAAATTTCGATATGGTATTTGGAAAAGTATTGATTTGTCGATATCGAGCAAACCACAGCGACTGCATGTGGGGAACCACTGAGCAAAAGCATCTAAAAAAACGTCTAAAAATCATCATACGATATCTAATTAGCAAGAAGAAGAAAAAACGGCAGGTAACACTTTTTCCCCTAAAAAAAATCTTCTTAGAATTTATTTGATTGCCCCAAAACATTGTGTGTGTTGTCATGATTTGTCACGAGCCGAGTTGGCTTTGTCCATGGTGCTATTGGCTTTATATAGATCATTAAAAAAAAAGTCTATGAGGAAAATGAATTGGGAATCCATTTCTGGGCCACGGGCGGCATCATGAAAGTGGCGGGACTGCTCAGCTCTATAGGCAAAAGCTCCTAAAAGCACACTTTTGACTTGTGGTCACTGACCTTGATAACGTAAGTCAGCCAGTCAGTTAGACAAGCACACAGAGAAATAAATAACTACAATGAACACACATTGTAGAATAAGGAATAGAACAAATTGTAGTAGGCCTAGTAGAGAGACGTGCTTTTCTTTTCTATCCACATGGAAAAAAACTAAATCATTTTCAATAAATTCATTGCAGGTGAGGTTTTTGGTGAAGTGGTAATTTAATGTAATTTTACTGTAGGCCTAATTACAGACGAGGCATAAACGTATTTCCTTCCAGAGCGCAGATAATACTTCACAATAAAATGAAACATCAACCACCTGGTGTCTCTGTGTGTATGTGTGTGTGTGTGTGTGTGTGTGTGTGTGTGTGTGTGTGTGTGTGTGTGTGTGTGTGTGTGTGTGTGTGTGTGTCCATGTTTAATGGTGTTTATAAGGATATGGAGTAGATATGGAGGTGGAGTGGAATTTCCAAGAAAACACCGCCCCCACCCTACTGAGTCACAATTTCTGGCTAACTTAATACTTAGTACAGTGTTGCCAACTTGGCGCATTTGTCCCTATATTTAGTTTTCCCAGAATCCCTAGTGCCAAAATTAGTGGAAAAACTCCTGGCGAACTCCTGGTGAGATGGGGCGAAATTGGCTGACAGGCACCAGAGATAAAAACCCTCGTTTTTCACCATTTTCCCTCCTATGGTAGAGTCCTCCTTCCTTCCTAGAAAGGACCATTAGTGACCATATGGACCCTTGTAGATCTGTAACTCTAGAGATTGTAAAATGAAACCAAATGGGCCCTTATGGGTGCATTTTGGTTTCAAATGCGCTCTCAAGAGTTAAATAATATTTAATTTAATTAATCTCACAGATATACACATTCATAAAATGTAGAAGAATTGCTATTTTGGCCAACATTTTGCCAGTTATCTCTCCTGCTAAATTAGTCAGACTAAACTCAACATCAAATGGTGGTCCCCCGTGGCTAAAATGCAGAATAAATAGTGGGCCCTGGTATGAAAATAGTTGAAAACCCACTGCTTTAACGCATTCTAGTGCATTTTGGATTTTGACAGTTGGCAACACCCATTTAGAACTACCCCCTGGTTAGTGGTTAGAACTCGATGCATGGTTAGAACTAACCATGCATCGAGCGTCATGCATTGACTTAATCCAGTTCTACGCGGGTCGCTAGACTTACATTCAAAACGTGCACATAAACATTCCGATTTCAAATATAAAGTACTCACACATGTTTCTACGGGTGTTAGACACATGCAGCGCCCCGATTGAGGATTGCAGCGTGTCGCGTTGTTTAATAAAAAGCATTTTTATCCGAGCTTTTCGTCCACCATTGGCTTCCAATTGAATGCGCCCCTATCGGTGGGGAGGAGCATGCCACGCTGAACACTGGGTATGTTTAATATATTCACCCAGACGGCACTGCCAATACAAACTAACAGGAGGCTGTGCAGCGCTCCCGGGGTGCAACTGTGTATTTATTTACCAAACTTACCCCAACCCAGAAAAGTAGCGCTGGGGACTGCGGGGAGCTCGGATAAATATGCTTTTTATTAAACAACACGACACGCTGCAATCCTAATTTTCGGCGCTGCAAGGTGTCTAACACCGTAGAAACATGTGTGAGTACTTTATATTTGGAAACGGAATGTTAGTGCACACGTTTTGCAATGCAGATGTAGCGTAAACTCTATTAAGTCAGTTTCAGGGCTACAAATAGGGGAGCGCCGGGGCGAACGGCGCGGAGGGACGGTTGCAAGTCGGACCATTTAGCATAGAACACCGGAAGTAAACTCATTTCCGGCGACGGCATCTTTTTCCTCGTCGACGAAAACCCTCGGAGACGAATTTTTATTCACTTTCATCAAGAAACCACGGAGATACAGCGTTTTGTTTGTTTTCCAGCCATGTAAGTAAGTTTTATCCCGTTTGAGTATTTTCCGTTTGCACGGCTGTGGGTATTTGGTGCCGACTGTTTATGGATCGTATCTGTTAGGCTAACCTGTTGGCTATCGCTCAGTGAAGTTTCCATTGAAAAACATTCATTAGCTTTTGTGCTAGAGAGCTAAATGTAGGGGAAGGCAGGGGAGGGACGGACGGCGCAGGCAGGGGAGGGACTGACGGCGCATTGCGCACGGCGCAGCGTAAAGGCTAATATGTTGCCGTTGTCTGCTGGAGATGCCCAGGATTAGGTTGAGAAAGCCCTCCAGAGGCAGTTACCACCCTGATGCCTTTTCCCCAGCATATCAGACAGTCTTATATCTACAGTATACGGCTGGTCTGTGCGTGGGGCGTCTCAGAAAGAACACTGAGGGATGATGTTAAGTGCTGGCCATTATGCATCAGCTGAATGAATGAATGCAATGTTTATTTGTCTAACAGAGATGAGTTACAGTTATCATGCATATTTTTTATTGATGTATACTTGGATCCTATTCATGTTTGATGTTTTCTATGTCCTGACTGTAAAGCACTTTGAACAGCAATCCTGTATGAAAGGTGCTATATAAATAAAGTTTATATATTATTATTATAATTATAATTATTACATTATAGGTCAAGGCTGGGGGGATTATAGCTCAGTGAAACAGCATAGTGGACCTATGTTAGGGTTGGTCTTAGTGTGAACTAGTAGGCATATGTACTGTATATAGCTTGATATAATATGCTGTTCCACTGAGTTTATCATGCATTATGACCATCACTTATGAATTGGCCTACATTTTGCCAATAGCAATTTGCCAAAAGTTACAGGCCTATTAGGTCAGGTTCAACATGTTATGTAGGCCTATTCCATTACTGCCTTATGGTCCAAGTGAAGTAGGCTTTTGATGTTTCTATTTCAGTTTTGGCAACTAATGCAAATACAGTTATCTAATAATCTAGATTCATAGATAGCCCATAACATTTGATTATCACTGACATTGAGCCTACTTTTAATTCCTCTTTGATGTTCTCAGGTTCGAAGGAGGATGACTGGTTTCCCTCGGCCCACCAGCCTTTCCCGGGGCCACCAGTTTCAATCACGTCAACGTCGACAAGTTCTTCTAGAACCTCTCCAAGGTAGGGATATCAAGATGTGATTGCCCTATTGGCCTGAATATAAGACAGGTGTAGGAGCCAAACATGACTTGTATAGCTTAGATATATGTCACACGGGGTTGGTGAGGTGAGCACCACATTGGGCTTCATTCGTTGGTTGAAGTGCCTCTGTGGGTGGCCACCGTAGGCTAAAAAGTGCCGGTCATTCCCAGCGCACTCAAAGGCTGCTTTGGTTCTTGGAGGCAGGATGAGCTGGGAGGCTACATAATTTGTTGACCGCAAAAACTTAAGCACTTTGCACTTGGATAATTTGGTTCATATTCGTATTAACTCACTGTAGACTTTGCGCATATTTATTGCGATCGTATTTATTGAATTGACAAATGATTGTAATGATTGCACTGACTACAGTACTAACTACAGTAAACAGTTTAAACTTATTTCCTTGTTTGAATCGTTTTCATCATTGGTGTTTTAGGCTGTTGTATTGCGCGTCATATAGCTTGTTTTACTCCCAGGCTTAGCCTGCCGACATGAGTAATTTATTGGAGTTTATTTTCAGCCACAACAGCAAGGTTAAAAAATGGAGTAGTCTTATATTTGGGGACTATTATTTGACATTCAATGTTCTTTTCACACAAATGAGTCTTGGAAAAATGGTGGTTTCTTTTGATCGTCATCAACATTATAAAAAATATTTCAATGTAGCCTAATGTGTCTTTTCTTTTTGGTTGATGGAAAAGGTTCCAGACAAGGTCATCGCTATCAGAGGGAGGACCTCCACAGAGAGAGGGACCATGGTCACCATGGCGTTGCCTGTAAACGTCCAAGCAAACAGATCCCACCCCTACTTTGTTTTCCCTGGAAAAACTACAAGCTGCATTGACTGCTGCAGTGGCTCAGGATGGATGCAGGAGAGACTTGTTGTGGCCTATAGGTCAATTTAAAATAAAAATAAAAAGCACTTGAAACCCATTTAATGTAAAGGTGCCTATTATGTAACATTTATATGAATAAAAATGTTTTTTTTTTTTATGTCATAGAGGAGTTCGTTTGGACCTCAATTTGTCTCTGTGAATGTTTTAGCTTGTTTAGTTTGTTAGCATATAAGCCGAGTGTGAGTTTGTCAGTCCATTACCTATGTCTGTTGTTGGTAGAGAACTAAGCTCATAACAGTCATTCTCCTAATCCAGCCCAACAGTCTAATAGTGTTAATAAGCTGTTCAATTATCCATTTCCTGTGGATCCCTCCCAATAGCCCTTGGTGGTCCCTGGACCTCATGTTGAGAACACAGACAACTGGCATTAATGTAACAGGTAACACCCATGGAAGACCAGTGGTCCCTGAGAGGATTCCATTCCAAGTGGTCCCCAGGCTAAATGATGGAAAGTTGGTTAACCAGATGTAACTCTAAAAGTATAAAAATGAAACCAAATGGACCCTCATGGGTCCATTTGGATTCATGTTTGCACTCTCTAGAGTGAAAATATTCATGTGAATTAGCCCAAGTCTACACAACTAGAAAATGTTGAAGATTAATGGTCATTTTCATCTGTGTGTTTGACTGTTTAGTTTCCCAAATACAGTCTGGAAATTGTGGAAATTGGCAAAATAAATGAAAGTGTTTGGGGTCTGTGGGGCTAAAATGTTATCAAATGGTGGTCCGTGGCCCAAATTCTGAATATATAGTGGGCCCTGATATGGAAAAGGTTGAAAAACACTAAGATTAATGAAACAGATTGGCTCCAGCTTGGCCTGAACATGGAGAGGACATGCATGATGCAAACTACACAAGGGTAAGGATCAGAGTAATTTCAGACAATGTTGGTATTAACATGATAAACTTATTTGAAAATAGAGATGAAAATTGTCTCAGATGATTATGATTATGTTTAATTCAACTATGCGGGACGGTTGGCGCGGCCGTGGGGACGGTCGGCGCACCCTGGGGGGCGAACGGCGCGCCGCGCGCCGATCGTCCCCCATGGCTGCGGCGTTCGACCCGACAGACGTGAAATGTGGGAATATGCGCGAGGTCACTTCATTTGGCGATAGCACCCGATTCGTTTCACCAAAATAGAAAAAAACGCCTGATATTGTTAGAAGACAAGTATATCTTGTTCACAAAAAAGTATGGTTACTTAAGATTAATTTACCGCGGTGCAGGGAGGGAATTAGAAAAATGTGCGTCAACCGACCCGGTTCTCCCCTACACAAAGTTTGTTCCTTACCCGCGTCTGATCGCACGAGGGAAATCACAAGAAGGACGAACAGCCATTTCACACTTTTCAATGTTCTGCTGCTGCTGCTGCTGCTGTCTGAAATCCTGGAGTTGTCCATTAGAAAGGAGTGTCATCTAGACTTGTCTCTAGTCTACAGTGCAGCTTTCTACATACAGTCTGGGCTCTGCTTTCTGTCTGGAATGTCCACAGTAAAGCAGTCGCAGTGACACACTGACACACTGTTGCACAGTGCCCAACCACGGGCAACAGTGTTTCCTTTCCAACCCATACATATGTTCCATCCAACCCTTCAGGTTTCCCAATTATGGGAGGAGTTTGCGACGCGTCAATCCATTTCCCTCTTCTGTGTTCGGGGTGGGGGGGCGGGGGTTGACACCAGTATTTATTCAACATTTGAGCCACGGCCACCATTTGATGACATTTTAGCCCCAAATACCTAAAACAATGGGATCTCAAGAGGGTCCCATTGTGTCCTAAGTAGGTCTATCATTTATTTACCCGGGAACTCCCTCAAAGACCCTTCAGGGAGCCACTTTCGGAACAATTGGTCATTAGCCTAATCATGATGTAGACTAATTTCACCTGACCTGGCCTGTACTTTCGTTTTAACTGTACCCATTCTACAAAAATGTTAATCTGTTAACTGTAATTACCTACTTCAACCAGGAGATGGCGGTGCAGACTGTCAATACTGAGCTACATTATTATATCAAATGTATTCTGTATCAATTTTAACCTGTTTTTATAAAGCGGAATTACGGCGCGTCATAGAACCTCCCGCTCTGGGGCAAACTACCATGGTGAACAGCTGCACTCAGTGTTGCCAACCGCCTAAATCCAAAATGCACTATAGTGGCACTTCCAAAATGCACTAGAGCAGTGGGTTTCAACCATCTTCATAACAGGGCCCACTATTTATTCTGCATTTTAGCCACGGAGGAGGACCACCATTTGATGTTGAGTTTAGTCTCTCTGACTAATTTACAATTTACTAATTTACATTTTCTAAATGTGTAGATTCTTGAAAATTAGGTAGGCTAATTCATATGGTTAAATATAATTTAACTCTTGAGAGCGTAAAATGAAACCAAAAGGACCCGATAGGACTGATAGGACTTTTCTATTGGAAGCCTATAGGACTTTTTGACTAGGGCGGGGCAGGGGCGTATCTAGGCATATGCATGGGGGGGCTCTATTTATTCAGAATTTCAGCCATGGACCAACATTTGATGACATTTTAGCCCCACAGACGTCAAAACTATAGTGAATAGTCTAACTCTTGAGAGTGTAAACCAAAACCCTCCGGCAACCAAATGGACTTTGGTGTATGTGATGCCTTGATGTATGTGATGTTGGCCTGTTGCACTTCCCCTCACTGTAGAGTGTGTGCAAACTGTGCATGTGCACATGGTTGCCGGAGGGTTTTCACTTTCTATACCAACCTATCAACCAGTCACTCAATCGACATCAGTCAACACTAAGCTGTAAGCTTTAATTAGTTATAAATATTTATATTCATAAATAGCTTAGCCCTCATTTATTTCAATCTATCATCAGCCACAATGTGTGTACTGTCTCCCAGCAGAAAAACAAACAAGAAACATATCACACTGGCTGTGCTGAAGTTAGATATATGTCATAGTTCAAAAAGTAACACGTCCACAAAAACGACAACAAAAAGGAAACAAGAATGAATGACTCACTGGCGCTATAGAGACAAACACGTTCTCTACACGCTTTGCCAAGCATCTGGAATCTAAAGCAGACAGGCATGCCCACATGCACGCACACACACACAGGCACATGCACATACTATCCACTTCGACCTCTATCCATGGATTTAATATTTTTGTATTCGGTGGATCACGGCTACTACTAGTAGGGCGGGGCAAAGCATAGTTTTACTGAATTTATGTTTGGGGTTAGTAACCGCATAAAGCACCGTCTAACCCCAACCCTAGCCTAATCCTAAACCCTAAACATAACCTCAGTAAAACTAGGCTATGCCTACACCTAACCCCACCCTAAACTTAACCTCAGTAAACTTGTGCCTAAACCTAACCTAACCCTAACCATAACTTTAGAAAAACTTCCTTCGCCCCGCCCTACTAGTAGTAGCCGTGATCCACCGATGCAATGAATACAAAATACCTACTTGCCCGGCGGGTATCTGTTATCTGCGTCTACTCGTTGTATTCGATCGTGTGATTACTCGTGAGAAAAAACATGCATGTTAGTGAAAACTACGGAACAAACTACGGCATGGAGGGATCAGACAAATTCTCTATTTTCAGGGGCCTTTAGGTGTTGCGTTTGTACAAGACAAGAGGTATTTTGAGGCAGAAACGCGCATTCCACCACAAGCAAAACAACATATGTGCACTTGACTCTGGCAGAATGGTGCATTGAAGAATGCCTTTAACGAGAGTGTAAATCTTGGGCTAACCTGCCATGGTGGTTACCTCGACAGACCCTTGACAAATTGGCAGGAGGGCAGGAGGGGGACAGGTGCCCCGCGTCTCCTGGGCTCCGAGGGACAACCTTGGTGCTCCATGCTGGAGGTTATGTTGAGGCTTAGGGTTTCCCACCCGACCTGTACCGTAATCCTAGTTGCAACCATAAGCAAGTAGTCGCGATCAGGTTGCAACTAGAGTTGCTCACTATTCATGACCATGAAGCGCCTATCGCCATGGCCAGTGAAATTAGTCGCGGCCAGGAGATTGTGACCAGGTCTATCCATACAGTACATGTCCAATTGATATTGTAGATCGTAACATCTGGACTAAGCCCTCCTTACATGCGTTTGGGTGATTTGCTGCATGGCTCCAGTGAACCCGGCAACCTTTGAGACATGAAGTGCCAGGTTCCCATTTTCCTGATAATCAGTCTGCCACGTCAACAATACTTTGAATTCTGGGAACGTGCATGCATACAAATAAAAAAACAGATAATACAACAATACTTAGTTGTTCTTCTGAATTGTTTTCTTTCACATCACTGTAAATAATCACAATTAGGAAAATTACACATATTTCCCCAGTCAGAATTCAGGTTGGAATGAATGTACAACTATGTGCAGGATCTGTGTGAATTTGAAAGAGCCTAATTTATGATTATTTTAAAGGAAAAATCCTCTGTCTCGTAAGTGTGCCAGTTGTCACCCTCCACTTTCACTGGACCAATGTTGGCACCCATGCCTAAGGTTGCCTACCCTTGGACTAGACGACGGAGATGTGTTGGTTGTGTTGACCTCATGCATCTCTCCAGACATTTGCCTATGGATGGGTGGAGGGAAGTACATCTGACACACTGAGTTCAGGGGAAAACAAAACCACACCTCGAATACAACAGAGAGTCATTTGACTGTTTCCTAAGAGACAATGATACACGGTATATGATTTGCATGTACAGTAAGTAATTATCGACTGTTCCCTGGCCAGGAATTTCAGAAACATGACGAGTGGTCAACTACTGTGGCGTCATAACTTTAGTAGTTAGTAGTTTAGTAGTTATGACATCATAACTACTAAAATACCACTATTCTTCTTATTTTATTTAGTCTGCGTCTCACAGGAGGGCTGTGGGCAATTCAGAAACCAGTTCAGTTCAGAAAGAACTGCCCACAACCCTCCAGTGAGGCACAGACTGAGTAGCTCATGAGAACACCCCAGACAGTTTATATGTTACTCCATTCAGTATTTAGATATCTAATGTTCATTTTAGCTGCCTGCCCTCCCTTAAACTTAAAACTTGATTTTAACCATGATGACAGATTCATCAAAAACACACAATCTTTTTCTTTTCTTTTTTTTTTTTTACTGGTGACTGATGTTGTCCTCATAACTCTTGAGGGGCCGTGCATTTTATTACAAATTACGGTTTTCATTTATTTTTTAAAATATTGTTTTATTCCTTAGTCCCCACCAGCTTGGCACCAAGGCTGCCACATTTTCCAAAACAATATTTTAAAAACAAATGAAAACAGTGAATGAAATTCCATGGCCTTTTGCGTATGTAAAAGATTGGTTGTTTTTTTGTTCATATTTTTTTTTCTTTTTTTGATGGATCCATGGGTAAAATGGATGGGTTTGTATATGAAGGGGCAGGGCAGCTAAAATGACCAAATATCTAAATATTGAATCAGGCAACAAATAAACAGTCTGTGGTGAACCTGAGTAGACGATAAAACGACAAAAGCTGTACACCCAGCAACTGTCTTGGCCTACTAATGTCATCAAGACGTGTGTGTGTGTGTGTGTGTGTGTGTGTGGGGGGGGGGGGGGGCAACCAGTGCATGACAGTTTTGAAATAGCCTTATGAACCATTTAGTGGAATTTTGCATGTACGCTTAGCATTGCCCACTTTTCGTACAACTCAACTCAGCCTATTTATTTTTGTGTTATTAACCGAATTCAATAAGCTGCTAGGCCACATATGACAAACTCAAGGCCTGGGGGCCAAATTAGACTTTGGTCCACGGAATGATATTTAAATACTATTAGGTATACATGATAAGAAATTAATGCAACCTATCTCTAGTAATCTCTAGTAATACCTTTTCAGTTTTTCTTGCAATTTAGGGACATTGATTTTTGAAGGAAATTAGCTTTTTTTTTTTTTTTTTTTTTTTTTGGGCATTTTCCTGGGATCGTTTGGAGGATCTAACCCTATTACCATCAGGCAAGGCATATTACCAAGGCACAAGAAGAAATGCACCCTTTTCACATAGGCCTATAGCGCCACCAGGAGGCCACAGCCTGACCTGGTGGAGACCTATGCCCAGAAGGGCACTTTTTTGTTCATTCTTATTTCCTTTTTGTTGTAATTATTTGTTGACGTGTTACTTTTGAACTATAATAACTAACTTCAATAAGACCATGAGTGATATGTGTTTTTCCCCCTACTGTCATCCTGCAGGGGGAAAAACGGTCACATATTGTGGCTGATAGCCTACTGTTGCCGCAAGAAAACTGAGCGCTCGAGCGACATGTGTTCATGTGTTTACGCTCTCAAGAGTTAAATTATAATAAACTGAAACACAAATATAAAATGTAGAAGAGTTTTTATTTTGACCAACATTTTGCAAGTTTTACTCTCCTAAATTGTGGAGACAAACTTGAAAATCCTGAGTTTTGGGTCTGAGAGACTATAGCCTAATCAACATCCTCCGTTGAGTTTAGTTTCCTCCCTGGCTAAAACGCAGAATAAATATAGTCAACCCTGGTATGAAAAAGGAAACGAATAGGCTACATGTAGGCTCGGCCCAAATAATACTCGGCCCAGCCGAAAAGTTGCGACATTAAGGGGTCAGCAAACTGAGCTGAGGGCTGTTGCAGCCTGAAAGAGGGACATTTCCATTCCCCCCCCTCTGAGAGTGTACAGATGAACCAAAATGGACCCTAGGCTAACGGGTCCATTTGGTTTCATTTGTACACTAAAAGAAAAACCATTAACATGGTGAGACACAACTTGATGATGGTGATGCCATCTGATCCCATGAAGTGAATGGGGTTTTCGACGGCGTAACTCTGTCTATACTCAGGGCCGAGTATTATTTGGGCCGAGTCTTCCTGTTACCAATGGATCGACGCGTCGAAACTCCTCCCATCATTGGGAAACTTGGGTTTGAGGAGGTTGGAACTTCTCGGAAACAGCACAGTTGCCCATGGCACTGCGCTACAGTGTCAGACAGAAAGCAGAGCCAAGACTGGATCGCTCTCTAGAGAGCTGTACTGCAGACTAGAGACAAGTCTAGATGACACTCCTTTCTAATGGACAACTCCGGGATTTCAGACAGCAGCAGCAGAACATTGATAAGTGTGAAATGGCTGTTCGTCCTTCTTGTAGTTTCCCTCGCGCGATCAGACACGGGTAAGGAACGTCGGAATGTTTTTGACGTTGACTCAGTTCATTATTATGGTTAACTAGTTATTACTAGTTACCAGACATTGTGAGTCTCCTCTCCGAGTCTGACTCTGACATCATCACTCTTTAAGAGTCAAAACGACGTTTCCCCACGGAGAGCTGAACGAGCACGTTTGTGCCTCAAAGTAAAGTCTTACCTTGTCCAAGTGCTATTCTAAGCATATTTACACAGAGTTTTATTTGTCCTTGTTGTATTCGGGAGGACATTATAATCCGAACGCCGGTAGCTTTCAATAAAAAAATGGTGTCTTGATACAATTTTTTATTCCCGTCCCCCCATAGTGCAACAGGCTGGCTGGGCGATTCCAGCGCCCCCTCGCGTCCGTTGCGTATTTTTACAATGGAGGAGAATCCAAGATGCCTGCCAGATTCCGAGACAAAAACACAAAACACCATTCCTATTGATAACTACGGGCGTTCCGATTATAATTTCTTTTCCGAATACAGATCTGACCAATACAGCTCTATGCAAATGGGCTTAGATTTGCACTTGGACAAGGTAAGCGTTACTTGGAGGCACAAATGTGCTTGACCAGCTCTCAGTGGGGGGGAGGCCGTTTTGACTCTCATAGTAATATGCATGTAATACATGTTTGGACTGTAGGATATGTGAAGATCGCATCTCCGGGACGTTATAGTGAACTGTGTGTGTGTGTGTGTGTGTGTGTGTGTGTGTGTGTGTGTGTGTGTGTGTGTGTGTGTGTGTGTGTGTGTGTGTGTGTGTGTGTGTGTGTGTGTGTGTGTGTGTGTGTGTGTGTGTGTGTGTGTTTGTTTGTTTCCTGGGAATTCCACTCCCATCTTCTTGCCTAAGACTAAAAGTTCACAACACAACACAACACCATAACACACACAGACACACAGACGCTCACATAGCCTTATAAACACCATAACACACACACACACACACACACACACACACACACACACACACACACACACACACACACACACACACACACACACACACACACACACACACACACACGCACACGCACACGCACACCGTGACGCCAGTGAATGTTTCATTGTCTTGTAAAGTATTATCTGTTGTCAGGAAGGAAATAACGGTGATGACTCCTCGTCTGCCGTTACAGTAAATGACATTAAATTACCACTTCACCAAAAACCTCACATTGCAACGAAGGATAACAGATGTATAATAAGCTCACAACACATAATTGCCAGCTTGTACAACTGTTGAAAATAACTTTGTTTTTCATTTTTTTTTTAATTCATTTCTTCTTTTAATTATTACTAGTAGTAATAATTACTACTACTATTTGTTCTTACTTATACAGTACAGTCCTGGTCAGTTATAAAGTGTGTCTTTGTTGTAGTCATTTATATTTTTACTGACTGACTTACTTTATCAAGTTCACTGCATGCTTTTAGGTGCTTTTGCCTATAGAGCTGAGCAGTCCCGCCACTTTCATGACATTGCCGCAGTCCAGAAATGAATTCCCCATTCATTTTCCTAATTGACTTTTTTGAAAATGATCTAGATTACGCCGCGGACAAAGCCAACTTGGGTCGTAACAAATCATGACACAACACACAATATTTCGGGACGATCAATACATTTCTAAGAAGAAAAATGAATTAGATATTTTATGGTAATATTGTGTCTGTTGTCATGATTTGTCACGGCCGAGTCAGCTTTATCCACGGCGTAATCGCCTTTGAGTAAAACATTTTCAAAACTTCTGTGAGGAAAATTAATGGGGAAATCATTTCTGGACCACAGGCGATGTTGCAAAAAGGGGCGGACTGCACGGCTCAATATTTTTTCGTGTGCTATCGTGTTTGGTGGGGCAGTCTGGGCATTTAGCGGAGCATTGCCCCCCCCATACCCATGCCTGGATCCGCCCCTGGGCCAGACTGATTTGCGAAGTGACATTTCAGTTGTGTTGAACGCAGCGAGTCAGGGCTGGAATCCATGCTATTGTTGCAAGAGCAGCAAAGCCCCCACAAACTACAAAATAGGGTGACCAGATGATCCCTCTATGCGTGGGACAGTCCCTTGTTTCCAAGACTTTTCAGATGTCCCACAAATTGAGCCCATGTCTGTCTGTCTCACATTGCGTTTCCAACCGTTTTGATACAAGTCCTGGATTTGACAAATCCAGGATCTGTCAAACAGTCAAACATACAGATCAAAAATGACCATTAATCTTCTACATTCTCTAGTTGTGTAGACATGGGTTAATTCAGAGGATGAATATTTGAACTCTTGCGAGTGTAAACATGAAACAGGTCCATTTGGTTTCATTTTTACGCTCTCCAAGAGTCACACCTGGTTAACCCAATATCATTTAGCCTGAGTTGGGACCACCTGGAACTTTCTCACGGACCACTGATGGTCCCTCGACCACATGGTTGAAAACCACTGCTCCCAATGAATTGTGAGATTGTGGACAATCTGGTGGTCACCCTACTGCCGAATATGCCGAGTCTTAACGTCGCTGATGAACTGACCTATTTACAGGGGTGTAATGGAGGGGGGACGCGGGGGGACGGCGTCCCCCCACTTCTCACATCTAAAATATTTTTGGGTCTGAAAAAAATCATTAGCATGGTGAAATACATCTTGATGACATCATCAAGATGTGTTTCACCATGTTAATGAGTTTCTTTTTTTCTGAGAGTGTACAAACCGTTTGTACACTCTCAGAAAAAAAAAATGGCGGGAATTCCCCTTTCAGAGGCGTCCCCCCACTTCTAAAAGTACCACTACAACACTGCCTATTTATACATCTCTGTACATGTTGGCTGAATTTTTACTGTAAAGTGTCTGATTGCAAACGTCTCTTGTTTCATTTCCCTCTCCCACTGTGTTGTACTGTAGATCCACGACCGCGAAATGTTTCCGTTGTCTTAGTGAATCCGTTCTGTCTGAAGGCATCGTGGGAACGACCGGAATCCAGCGAAGGCTGCAGCGTTCTCTACTACGAATACTTTGTCACACCCGACCGTGACCCTGACAAGGTTATTTACATTTCTACATTATAGTTATACAGTAATACTATATAGCACCGTCATGGCTAAAAGTTTTGGCACCCTTTGCATGAATAATAATAATAATAATAATATCTGAGACTTATAGACCTCGGCTCCACTAGTGTTTTCCCCATTCATTTTTCTCATAGACTTTGCAAAAATAATTTATATAAAGCCGATAGGCTACATGTAGTAGGCTCTGATCACGTGATGAATTGGCAGTTTTTGTGATAAATCGATTCTACAAATGCCCTGACAAGTTTTCTGGGAAAATGTCACTGGGCCTCCGTGAGGTTGGCCGAATGGCTGGAGGCTCCAAAAACAGTCGGACATGTCTTTTAAGGGTTTTTACTAGACCCAAAAGTATTGAACCATGTGCATATACATTACAGTGAAAAAAAGAGGGCAGATGTAACATTTCCCAATTGGGGGGGGGGGGGGGGGGGGGGGGGGGGGGGGGGTATGGGGGCGGCTTCATCGGCGATGAAGCCGTCCCCATACCATTTTCATTTACAGGACAAGTAAAACATCAATAATAACATCAGTTGTTGCAACAGACACGCAGACACGCAGCATGCGTAAAGCTAAAGGTCTGACTCGGAGAGTTTTCTGCAACAACTTTAGTTAGTTAGTACCAGTAGTAGTGTTTCATATCATTTTAAATATAAGCACTTTAATTGCAAATATCTTGGGTTGTTTTGCATGCCATCATGTTTGGTGGGGCAGTCAGGGCATTTGAACCAAGTCGATCCGTGGCTACATCTTCTGACCTGTTCCGAGATTTCCTTCAAACGACGGTTGCCATTTTGTTATTGACGCGCACACGAGAGAGAAAGGGAGAGAGACCCAGACAGACAGTATAGGGCAGTGGTCGGCAACCCAAGATGTTGAAAGAGCCATTTTCGACCAAAAATTAAATTCAAAATCACTCTGGAGCCGCAAAAAATGTTTTTCTGAGACTGTACAAATGTGAACCAAATGGACCCTGGCGGGTCCATTTGGTTCACATTTGTACACTCTCAGAAAAAAGGTCCTAAAAGAAAACATGGTGAAACACAACTTGATGACGTCATCAAGCTGTGTTGTGCCATGTTAATGATTTTTTTTTCAGACCTCCTTTTCTAGGAAACACATCTCCTCAAAGATATATTAATGATATAGTAAGCTGTTGAAAATGGGTGGTTCAGATTAAAGCTTGATCTCTGATATGTGCTGGGCTTTTGTGGCATGGCCAACAAGCACTATGTTAACTGTCAGACAGCGCATGGCGTGTTGGGTGCTGTCAGTGACTGAAATGTTTATATTATGTTGGCAGATCACCCCAATGTGTATGTAATAATGCTACAGCCAGGGAGCCACTAGGGCCGTGTTCTAGAGCCGCATGCGGCTCCTGAGCCGCAGGTTGCTGACCCCTGGTATAGGGCTAACCCTGAAAGTATATTATTTTCTCTTTTCATTCTCAGGTTCTTACTAAAGCGCCAGCTGCAGTTTACCATGACCTGAAAAAGATAGCGGGAGGACGGGTGGAATTTTCTGTTCAGACCGGATGTCTCACACCCACGAATCCTGTGGGTGATCCTGTGGTTGTAAATGTCACCACCACACCAGGTGAACTATCTCTTGAGACATCAAGGTTGGATTCACCGTAATTTCTGGATTATAAGGCGCACCTGAATATAAGCCGGACCAGCTAAATTTGGGGCAAAATACAGATTTTTCCTTGTATAAGCCGCACCAGACAACAAGCTTCATTTTAGAGCAGTGGTTTTCAACTTTTATTTTTATCCCAGGGCCCACTATTTATTCAGTATTCGAGCCAGAGACCAGGATTTAACAACATCTTCACCCCACAGACCCCAAAACTAAAGATTTCTTTTGGTTTTATTCACAATTCCAGGATGGATTTTTGCAAACAAAAGAGGCAAAACATTAAAATTAGACCAAAATGAACATGACTTATTAATTAAGTGGTGCTAATTTAGTGAATATCATAACTCTTGAGTGTAAAGACGAAACCAAATGGACCCGCAAGGGTCGATTTGGTTTCATTTTTACGCTCTCAAAGAGTTACACCTGGTTAACCAACTTTCCATCATTTAGTCTGTGGAGCCCACCTGGAACCCTCTCAGGGACCACCCCTGTGTTACCTGTAAAAATCCATAGATTGTGGCCTCACCGCTGTACAAGCCACAGGGTCAAAAGCATGTGAAAAAAGTAGCGGTTTATAGTCCGGAAAATACGGTAGTTGAAATTGATAAAAGTGCTGATTGATTGATTGATCGATTGATGTGTTTCTTTCCAGGGATACATTTTTATCCTATGGGTGATCCTGTGGTTGTAGACGTCACCACCGACCCAGGTGAACTATCTCTTGACACGTCCATGTTGGAATTAGTTGAAATTGATAAAAACGTAGGCATTTAGCATATGCTCTTAAAGGGGAATTCCACCCATTTCCAAGATTCTAATATGTCATTAATATACGCTAGAGGTGTTGGGTGGACATGATAAAAAAACGTTTCCCCATTCTGTGTTTCCTAGAAATGGAGGTCTGAAGAAAATCATTAACATGGTAAAACACATCTTGAAGACATCAAAGATGTATTTCGTTTGATGTTGAGTTTAGTCTCTCGGACCCAACAGCAAGGATTTTCAAGTTTTTGTCCACGATTTTGGAGAGATAAACTGGCAAAAACGTTTTTCAAAATAACAATTCTTCTACATTTTCTAATTGTGTAGATACTTGAAAATTAAGTAACTCAGATTCAATTCACTCGAGAGAGGAAAATGAAACCAAATGGACGCACGAGGGTCCATGCTAGGAAAAAAAAAAATAGTGGTACTTTTATCATGAACATTAGTGAGGGACACACTATATGCAGACAGGTTGAAAAGTGGTGAAGTGGTCCTTTAATCGAGCGCCACTTATATGAACCCGTTCTGAGCTGAAAGATTATTCAAAGATTTGTGCCACATTTTCACCATTTTCAAAAATATCAGACCTACAAGCTCATAGTGCGCCACTCTATGGCACGCTATTGATGCTTATAATGATAACTAGGCAATGCTACTAATACTAAGTAAGTATTGCTAATAATGCTAAGTAATGCCCAATGTGGGTTAACTTATGCAAACAAAAACAACAGACAAGCAAGCTGCAATACATCACATACATAGTAGAAAACAAAATAGTGCATGCGTAGAATTATGTGAATGTCTATACTGAAACTGTGTGTGTGTGTGTGTGTGTGTGTGTGTGTGTGTGTGTGTGTGTGTGTGTGTGTGTGTGTGTGTGTGTGCGTGCGCGCGTGTGTGCGTGCACGTTCCTTTTACAGATCTGGTGCAGGGTTTCGATTGTGCGCTCCACACCAAAGACGATGCCACTTGCTCCTGGACACCATACAGTGATTTCCCAGATCTACGCTTGTTCTACTGGTAGGAAAACAACAGCTGTGTGGAGTTTGCATGTTCTGGGGCGAATCTAGGTATGTGCATGGGGAAAATATCAAGGATAATAATGATGTGTGCACTGTGTAATGTTATATAGCTATCCAAAGAGCAGAAAGTATGCTTCTGAACGTTCTGAACGTGACGTCACTGTCTGCGAGACTGCAGCTGGGTGCTATTGCAATGAGGGGCAGTTCTCACGATGAGAGGCTAGGCAGCCCAGGCAGACTCATTTTGTGCTATTTAGATAGCTTAATAAAATGAAATAGTTTGCAATTCGAAAAACACCCACTCTGACAACAATCTGTGACCTGTTTTTTTTTTATTTATATTCCTGAACCGATTATATGACATTGGTTGCAGTCGTTCATAAATCATGAGTTTTGCCACCCGAGGTATCATGGCACAGCCGCGGCAGACTTGGCTTCCCTTCCTTCTCAATAAGAACTTCCTTGAGGGCAATTCCCCCCTAAATGCCCAATCTGCCCCACCAAACACGATGGCATGCAAAACAACCCAAGATATTTCAAATTAAAGTGCTTACATTTAAAATGATTTAAAACACTACTACTGCTACTAACTAACTACAGCTGTGTCACCACTAAACCAACAGCATTTCATCATTGAAAACAGAAAACTCTCTGAGTCAGACCTTTAGCTTTATGCCTGCTGCGTGTCTGCCTCCCCAGGTTGGCGGAGGGTGTGTAGAGCCCAGGACCACATTAGGAGTTGGCACCGGGTGAAAAATGGGTTACAAAATCGTAGGATAAAATTTTTTAAAAGAGAAAAGAAAACAATAGCACAGAACTTTTCTAGAAAACACAGGAGTGAGCAGAAACATTAAAGGGGAATTCCCCCCATTTTCAACGTTTTACTGTCATGAATAGTCCTTTGAGATGTTGTGTGGAGTGGACATGATAAAAAAGTTCCTGATTCTGTGTTTCCTAGAAATGGAGGTCTGACAAAAGGATTTTTTCCTGAGGGTGTACAAATGGAACCAAATGGACGCGTCAGTTCCATTTGTACGCAATCAGGGAAAAATGTTGAAAATGGGTGGATTTATCATCTATGAAGGTCATTTTTAGTCCAAGGAGTGTTTTTTTGGAATAGATTCAGCATAATGAAAACCAGCCTATTTGGACATGTCACATGCTACATAAAGCAGAATGAATTGCATGGCCCCAGTGTCTAAGAGGTTGCCAACAAAAGTAGCGACATTGAGGGGGCAGCCCTGGACTGTGACAATCTCTGTCTATACTCTAAGGATCTGGGATTACCTCCGCACTATGGGGTTTTTGTGTACCGGCTATCTGATTGGCTATCTGGTCTCACGACAACGCTGACAACTTCTGTGGAAATAATACAGCAGCTGCCAGTTAAATGATGCGTCGTTCTTGTTTACCTTCATAGACGATACATCCACTGTGAAACGGACCTCGACGTTTGCCCTCTACGGTCACCGAAGCGTCCGATAGGACTAGGGATGGGCAGAGATATGGGCCATTACAGATATTATAAAGGCTTTAAAAGTCAATATCAATAAGGCGGTATCGGGAAAAATATTACAAATGAACCATAACGGGTTAATTTGGTTCCATTTGTACTCTCTCAGAAAAAAGTGTCTAAAGAAATTCATTAACATGGTGAAATACATCTTGATGATGTCATCAAGATGTGTTTCACCATGTTAACGATTTTCTTCAGACCTCCATTTCATGGAAACACAGAATGTGGGAACTTTTCTTTTATCATGTCCACCCAACACCTCAAATGGTATATTAATGACATATTACAATGTTGAAAATGACTGGAATTCCCCTTTAAGAGTTGGACAATATCGGGATAACGGTAAAAAAAAGTCAGTATCGGACATCTCTAGATAGGATCCTACTAATGCACTGGACGTCGCTCTCTCTTGCTTTCCCAGGATGGTCCCGTCCTCAGAGTACTGCGGTGCGTGGAACGTAACCTTAAAGGAGTGTGTGATCTCGCCTCACCCAGGCGACGCGAAGAAGAACGTTTGCCACCTTCAGTATAAAAATCTCCACGACGAGGAAACGCTCCACGACAAGGAAATGTATTTCCTCTTCAAGACACAGGACGAGAAGTGGAAGAACATGTTCCACAGGCACATGCTTGAGAATCGTATGTTCACGTAAACATGTGTATTGTTGTATGGCGGTGGTCTTCAACCAGAGGTCCGGGGACCCACCAGTGGTCCTTGAGAGGATTCCAGGTGGTCCCCAGCTAAATTATGGACAGTTGGTAACCAAATGGACCCTTTATAGATCTGTAACTCTTGAGAGAGCGTAAAAATGAAACCAAATGGACCCGGGAGGGTCCATCCTTAATGATGCCATTTTTTGAGTCACATGTTTAAACACTGGATTGTGGCTAAAATGCAGAATAAATAGTGGGCCCCTGGTATGAAAAAGGTTGAAAACCACAGTTGTACGGGCATACTGTATGTGGTCAGGAAACTATGCTGCAGTGGCTACTAGGTCTAGTGGCAGTGGCTACTAGGTGTAGTACTGTATGGTTGCCAGGTAGAATGTAAAAAAGTAGGTAGGTAATGCGTTGCTTTATTTAAAAGCAATATTTTGAAAATGAATGAAAACTGTAAATGAAATTGCACGGCCCTCTCATGTATTAGGAGGACAATATCAGTCACCACAAAAAAGATGGGTTGTTTTCAAATAATCCGTCATGGTTAAAATGTTTAAAAAAGTTTTAAGTTATATCTGAATACTGAAAGGAGTAACTTATAAACTGCCTGGTGTGTTCCCATGAGACTGAGTAGACCATACAATTACCAAAAGGTTTTTTTGAAAGTGGAATCTCCCTTTAACATCTCCATGCAGTTAAACAAAGCCATTGTATGTGTGTTGTACATGGTACTACACATGTTGCAATGTGACATCCTTCCCCTTTTTGCATAACAAACAAAACAGTTTTCTGTCCTCAGTGTCCTGTCCTTCTCAGGCCCAAGGCCTCAAAGAGGAATTCCACCCATTTTCAACATTTTAAGATGACATGAATATACAGTATATACCTTAGAGATGTTGTGTGGACATGATTTAAAAAAAAAATCCCCCATTCTGTGTTTCCTAGAAATGGAGGTCTGAAAGAAGCCATCCACATGGTGAACCACAACATGATGAAGTTATCAAGTCATCAAGTTGTGTTTCATCATGTTAACGATTTTCCTTTTAGCACCTATTTTTTTCTGAGAGAGTACAAATGGAACCACATTTGGTTCCATTTATGTACGTTCTCCGAAAAAGAATCTTGGGTGGAATTCCCCCTTTAATGTGTGTGTGTGTGTGTGTGTGTGTGTGTGTGTGTGTGTGTGTGTGTGTGTGTGTGTGTGTGTGTGTGTGTGTGTGTGTGTGTGTGTGTGTGTGTGTGTGTGTGTGTGTGTGTGTGTGTATTCATTGTAACTAAAACTAAGAAAATTAAATTATTAACAGGATCTAGGAAGCTAGATGGCCCTGCACAGGGGGGACCAAGATAAAGAAATGATTATATTGTTGTGCTCTTTGTCTCTCTCATTGTACAGTCAGACCCAAGAAGCCTCTGACCTTGAGATTCAAGGAGGAGAAACCTGGAAAACTCCACCTCAGCTGGGATCCACCAGACATAGGAGGAGACTGGGAGTATAACATCAGCTACACTGAGGGAGTTCACAGAAAGGTGAAATTATAACATGACAAAAAGGAGAATTGTGTGCATTTTGATTCTATTAACACTTGTTTTCTTTTTGCTTAACACTAGGGCTGACCCTAAAAAAAATCGATTATTCGAAGTTCAATCGCTGGGCACGGCCGTCGATCTTGAAATTAAAGATCGAAGAATCGAAAAAAAAAAAAAAAAAAAACGGCCGCTTTTGGTCCGCGCGCCGGCCCATTTTGGGCCGCGGACCATAGGTTGCGCACCGCGCATTGGAGCCATCAACGACTCACTGATATTGAGCGACCGACCGTCATGCGGCTGCTTCAACGAGCAGGCCTACTGTACTGTCCAGTAGAAGGAAGGAGGCGCGTGGATAACAGTAGCCAGAGAGTTGATAGGCTAGATAGAGCCTTTCATTAGCCTTTCAGGGACAAACATTTAAGTGTTGATTTATTAAACGTAAAGTCGACGGCACGCCACGGTCCTCTACACAACACAGCCCCGTTGCGTTCGATGAAATGTTGTTGAACTGTAGCTGTATTCAGTATTATCAGTAAAGATGAGGGAACGCAAAGAGGCAACACAGCACTGATAAACCCGACTAGCTCTGTAAAAGAAATGACACGATTACGACGGGACTTTATTTTCCAGTCGTCCCAAACGTTTTCATGCCGAGGCCCCCCACATTGACGAACACTGAACGCGGCGGTGGTCCAGTTCTCACTCCTAAACTTTTTCATGTCAAGGAATACAAGGACCACGTAATCAACTTTCCCAAATCTGGAAGATGTATGGACAACAGCCACAGCAACAACGTGAGAAGCATTTCATTTACACGGACGAGCAAAGAGTTTTAGAGGGGGGATGGGTGACCATGGCCATACCCAGTCTTATAAACGGAGTAAATGGGCACTAGGCAGGGAGTAAATGGGCACTGGGCAGGGACTGAAGACTCCTTTATCTGTGTGTGTGCGCGTCTCTGCCTTTTGGTCATCGGAGCCTTTAGTGTCAGAGTTGCGACATTGAGGGTGTCACAAACTGAGCGCTCGAGCTGATCATGCAGCCTGAACAGAGACAAGCTGGAGTTGGAAATGCAGCACTTTCAACTAGGGAGACGCAAATAAGAGATATTTTAGGCATCGGTGCAACATGTTAAATGTTTTAAGTACTGTACAGTAAATAAACGATCTAAAATGAAGGGGTTTAAGATCATTCAAAACGGGTTGTTGCCAATGCAGAAGGGGTTTAAGATCATTCAAAACGGGTTGTTGCCAATGCATTTTTATGTAGAAGAGCCGCCATTGGACTGGCCCCATTAAGTGAACGGAGTTTGCATATACTCTAAGGCTTTGTGCAGGATGTGATAATAACAAAGGCTCGATTGAAAATTATGCTTTATTTCACTACATTTCACGACAGAACAAGCATTTAATGCTTCCTGTTCTAGTTGGACATTATGACTACCGTTTCCTCCTACCATTTCTAATTCTATTTTGCACCTGCGACGTGTGGGTCAAACTAACGCCCGTTTTTTTTTTTTTTTTTTTTTTTTGGGGGGGGGGGGGGGGGGGGGGTCGAAGCGTCGATCTTCGCTCGTTTTTTCCCGCAATGCTTCGATCACGGAAATCATGATCGAAGGTCAGGCCTAGTTAACACATGTTTTCTTTTTGCTTAAAATAAGCCAGATACAGGTGCATCTAAAAAAAAATAGAATAACGTGTACCAGTTCATTTTCTTCCATAAAACAATGCGAAAAGTGAAACTCATACTGTATATACTCAATCCATTGTGCATCTGATAGTATAGTAATGTATGCAAAAGCTAATACTTTTGAACAAATTGGACTACTTTTGAACAAATTATTTCATTAATGGGACGTGGCATGGAGGTGATCAACCTGTGGCATGGTTTAAGTGTTATGGTAGCCCAGTTTTGCTTTGCTGATGTCCGTAAATGATTTTGTATTGTTCCGTCTTATGTCTCACACCTTCCTGTTGCCAATGTGGATTCCGGATTCTCTGTTGGGTTCAGGTCAGGACAGTTGTATTGCGTTATGGAAGAAAATGAACTTTTACACGTCAGTCTAATTTTTTTGAGATGCACGTGTACAAAAGAATAGCTTTTTTTCTTTCCATAAACTATTGGCAGCAGTTGGGACAAATGCAAAACATTTTTCCCTCAAGACTAAGTTATTGTTGTTTTTGTCTTAACAGAACGTCATGGTCACTGGCGCGACATATGACATGACCATCGACCCTCGCTATCAGTACAAAATAAAGGTGCAAGGCATCCGTAAATATGAACGTGGACTGACAGAATGGAGCGACGAGAAAGTATATGGTAGAGGAAATATTCCCTTTTCCTTAATGGCCCTTTTTTATTATTAATTGTTTCTTTCATTTATTACAGTGGTTTTCAACCATTTTGACAGCAGGACCAATCATTTATTCAGCATTTGAGCCGTGGAACACCATTTGGTGACATTTTTCGCCCCACAGACCCAAAACTAAAGATTTGGTTTTGCCCACAATTAGCCCTTCACAAAGCACCTCCCCATTCCTTTCTCGTCCAATAGGCACGTTAGCAGAGGAAAGCTCAAACCAAGGAGAATTGAAAAAGGAGTTGTCGCGAAGGCACCCACGGGGGAGTCCACATTGGTTCATGGGAGGAAACAGACTTGCTCAGTACAGATCAGGAAGTCAAACCATCCAAGAGACCAATGGCATGCATGGTTTGCAAGCTTCAAACTTCCTGGAATGTACTGAGCATGTCTGTTTCCTCCCATGAACCAATGTGGACTCCCCCGTGGGTGCCTTCGCGACAACTCCTTTTTGAATTCTCCTTGGCTCAAACCAGGAAAGCTTGACCTGCATAGCAACAGCTGCTAAACTGTTTGGACTGGCATTGGACAGTGGCTAAACCCACCCCAAAGGGTGGGGTTTTGAGAAGGGCTAGTTTCAGGCTAAATTTCGCAAACAAAAACAGGCAAACATAGATCAAAAATGACAATTCTTCTACATTCTCTAATTATGTAGAACTCTTAATTAAGAATTAAAATTTACTTCTTAAAAATGTCAATATTCATATTTTAACAACCAAATGGATCCAAATGAACAAAATGGACATGTTACGCTCTGTTTCTCTCTCATTAATTAAGAAGTCTACACAGTTAATGGTTTGAGCCAACTTTTCCATCATTTAGCTGAGGGGACCACCTGGAACTCTCCCGGGGACCACGGGTTGAAAACCACTGATTTATTAGGCTACCGTATTTTCCGCACTATAAGGCGCACCAGATTATAAGGCGCACCGGATTATAAGGCGCACCTTTTAGAACTGTTTTCATATATAAGGCGCACTGGATTATAAAGCGCAGATAATAGAAGCTACTACAGTTAACATAGAATAGAAGCTACTGCAGTTGAATGATCCATATATAAGGCGCACTGGATTATAAGGCGCAGTGTGGATTTTTGAGAAAATTAAAGGCTTTTAGGTGCGCCTTATAGTCCGGAAAATACGGTACTGTGCTTAGCATTCTTAGCATTACTTAGCATTACTGGCACAAATGGTGACACAAAACCTGGAATCCTTTTTCAGGTCAAAATGGGTGTTAAAAAAGAAAAAAAAAAGAAAATGTGTTGGATTGAAGCTTTGCCACATTTTTTTTTAAAATCATTTTTAATCCCACGATTAACGCATTTTTCACCCAGTGCCAATTCCTAATGTGATCCTGGGCTCTACACACCCTCCATACACCTGGGGAGGCAGCAGACTGGGCTCATGCTTCCTTCAATGCATGAGGAGTCCAAGCTGCCTTCTTTTCACCTGAGTTTCCCTGGTTGGATGTTGTAGCGCGTGGAAGGAACACGTTATTCCAACCAGTTCCTGTCCCCTCCATCAGGCGCCCCGGCTGGCCAGGGGGAGGCAGTTTAGAGCCCAGGATTACTGCATGTTTTTGTGAGGGTATCTACCCTTTGCCACGTATTTTTCAAGGCGTTTCTCTCTTACAGGGGAGAACCAGATCCACATGATCTACCTCGCCCTAATCGCCCTCCTGCTGTCCGTCGTCATTTCGTCCCTGACGTGCTGTGCCTACCGCAAGTACGCAACCACCTGTTCTAAATAACAATGACTCAGCTCGGTTCACCTGAACTTCTGAAAACGTCACTTACCTGTTAACCCTTTCCCTACCAGCATAATTAGGCTTAATACTGTAGCCAGACCAGCTAAATACCCTAATAAAGTACATATTTGAATGTCCATATAAAATATATAAATAAAATGTGTGATATGACCACACATGTCACAAATGTCTCATTTTAACCCTGCAAGTCTCCACTTTCCCCAGAAAAAAAGAAATATGTATATTTTATTTTATTATTCTCAAGGATTAACATTATTATTATTTTTTTCATTTATTTTCCTCACAACACTTCACAACGTGTTGTGAGCTTGCAGAACTGTTATTTTCTGATGTATTTGAACTTTTTCATGCACTATGTGTAAAGTAGTTTATTATTATGAAACCTGGTTGCTTATTTCTCTCCAAACACCTGGCAACCAGTATCGCCAACTTGCCGCATTTGTCACTATATTTAGCTTTTTTTCAGACCACCCAAGCACCAAAATTATTGAAAAACTAGTACTTTTTTGAAAAACGAGTGTTTTTTTGCTGGTGAGTTTGTTTGAAAACCACTGCCCTAGCTCCTTCTAGCGCATTTTGGAAGTGTCACTAGTGTATTTTGGAAGTTGGCAACACTGCAAACACAGAATGGTACATTGTGTTCCCAGCTGTAAAGCCATGGCTGTGGCTTGCAGCCTGTCATCAGCATGGGAGTCCTGATACAAATTATTGGATTTATTTACCTTTGGATCTATTGGCAATCTTTTTTACATGTTTTTGATCTTTTGTGCTGTTATTTGGAGACACATAAGGTAAGGTAAAAACAATCCCTTTGTTGCTTTGTTTGTTGTTGTTTTTGTTAGGGCTAGTTAGAGATCTATAAGGGTCCAATGTAATGAACACAACTACATGAGACTTTGTGACAAGTTGGGGGAGGGCTCCCTCTGCTGGCGGAGGGCCCCCACTACACCCCAGGACATTAGAACAGCCAGAACCAGCCCAGAAAACACACAATACGTCAATTACGTCAGTGGGAGGCTTGGATTTGCATGTAAATTACCTCAATTACGTCATTGGTAATTATAGGGTTAAGGTAATGGTGACTCATGGTGACATCATGTTCATTTTGAAATGCCCCTTGTGGATGTAAATCAGGGGATGCCCAAAAGGTAGATGGTGATCTACCAGTCAGATCACACAGACCGTGCAGGTAGATCACATGATAGTCCCCTAAAATATAGAATATAGGCAATTAAAGCGATTATAGGATCTTGAGAGCGTTGAAATGAAACCAAATGGACCCTTACGGGTCCATTTGGTTTCATTTCAACGCTCTCAAGAGAGTTTACAACGCTCTCAAGAGAGTGTATAAACTCAAGAGTTTACACTCTCAAGTTAAATTAAATCTAAACATCTGAATTACGCACTGTAATTCAGATGATTGCGTTATTCACAATTAGAAAATGGAGAATAATTGTTATTTTGACCAATTCTCTTTTCCGTTCTCATTCCCAACTGTGGACAAAAACGTAAAAAGTTCTTAGTTTTGGGTGTAAGAGACTAAACTCAACATCACGAACCGTCAACTCAAACCCCCAAATACTGTTTTCAAACGTCAGTAGTAGCATATGCAAGAATAACTTTCCAATTCTCCCCTCTATTTTTCATTATAAGTGCATTATTTTTAAACACTTAAACAGTAAGTAACACCATCACCACTATTTCAAAGCTCAAACTTTCTTGGGGGGCCTTGAAATGGATTTTTTTGATGTGTAGATCTTGTTGAGCCGGTCATTTTGAAAGTAGTTCTCAAGTCAAAAAAGTGTGGGCACCCCTGATGTAAATGGTGTTTCATGTTTTTTTGTTGTTGTTTTTTCCCCCCAGGTACAAGGATCGGATCTGCCCACCAGTGCCAAAACCTCAAATCCTTCTTAAAGATAACAACAACAAGGTATGCTGTTTTTTTTGGAGGGGGGGGTCCTGCTTCCAGTAACACAGTGGTTTTCAACACGATAACGATATCGATATCACACCGAACATCCTGATTTCCTGGTCCCTTGAATAGTCGGAAATGTCATACTGATAAATGAGAGCCATTTACCGTAAAAGGGAGTTAAATAGGCCTCAAAATATCAGCATCCAAAAGCATCAAAGTTACATTAAATCGTTGAATATATTATTTCAGAAGCTAAACGTGTTTTTGCTTCTGGGGGCCTAAATCTTTGCTGCTAGAACATGCTTTGAGATGGGGGTCCGCAGCTGAATATAGATAATTCTGGTGGTCCTCGGCATGAATTATGGTGAGCATCACTGGCACAGAAAAACTAGAATCGAGCTTCAGAAAGTAGAATCTAGCATCAGAAACTAGAATCTCATGCCAGAAACCAGAATCACACGTCAAAAACTAGAACGTAGCATCGGAAACTGGAATAGCAGAAACTAGAATCTAGTGTCAGAAAGTAGAATTGAGCGTCAGAAAGCGGAATCTAGCATCAGAATTAAAATCTAGCGTCAGAAACTAGAATGTAGTGTCGGAAACTGGAATAGAGCGTCAGAAACTAGACTCTAGTCAGGACAAAAGCCAGTTGCCATTTTTCAATTTAGATGTAGATGTCTAGTATCCGTTCACATACCGTTCTCAAACTGGAGTCAGAGTAGCGCTCTAGGCTAGGGCAGGCAGGTAATGCCTGCCCTGATAAAACCTGTCTGCTGAGTTGAACAGTCCCACTTGTGCATCACATTCATATCCATTCACAACCACATTCATACACTGATGGAGGCGGAAACCACAGTGCGGCACAATCAGCGCACGAGGAGCAATTTGGGGTCCCTGAGCAAAGTGTCTTGCTCAGCGACACAGCAACACTAATTCTGGGCACTGGATCTGATATTTTTCATAATGGCTTAAAGATCCTCTGACACGCCCCCTGGGGAGCTAACAAATGCTAATTCAGAGGCTAACGAGGCCGTGACGTCACGCAGGAGGTGTAACTTCCCCCATAGTCAGCGCTAGCATAGCAACAGGCTAGTCGTTTTGACGTTACATATGGCTTCATAATGGGTCAAATGTCCACTTGAAAATTATTATTTTCACTCGAACATCTTAGTTACAATGGCATTGGCTTGAGGTGTTGTTGTTTACACGAACTGTTGCATAATCGCAATTTCGAACGTTAGTCCCATGATACCGGGCCACGTATGTGTGTTTCACTGAGATGGTGCTCGGCTCAGAGAGCCAGGAGCCAAGGCAGAGCACAGCTTCAGTAACAGGCTAAAATGTACATCCTCATGGATATCTCCCCAACATATCTCAACATGCAAGGTGGAAGAGTTCTTTCCCCTGATATTCCGTTTCGACGACCAATACTACTATCAGCTATCGGACAGATAGGCTACAGCTGAGCTGTATCTGTAAGTTGAGCGGTGGTGGAGTGAAGAATCACACACACACACACACACACACACACACACACACACTCTCTGGGTCTGTCTCTGTGTGTGTATCGGCGCTGCAACAGACGTTGTTAGACTGAGTTGAATGCGAACGTTGGACTCGAGTGTGATATATTTGATACAGCAATAGAAACCTCATGCCAACGTCATTTGCATTCTAACTGAAATATTCGACCAAAACATCTTTTTGTTCAATGAGGTTTGCTAGGAATATGAAGCCATAAAAAACGTTGAAACCACTATAGCAACAGACATGCAGTAGTAGTGGTGGTCTGGTAGGCAGGTAGGACGCCTCACTCAGTTGCCAGCTGATTGGACCGTCGGGGCAGTCGCTCGCGCTACAAAACGTTTTCGATTTGACCACGTGATGTGCTCTAAAATAGTGAGGATGTCAGAGGACCTTTAGGGCTCCATTTTCGTTACCGCTATACCCCTTATCCCTTAACTTCTTTGCCTTTTTAGACTATTAAAAAAACATTTCTCAGTAGTTCAAATGGCCAGTCTACTAGCTCACAACGTGTTAATAGATTGACATGTTGAAATAGTCCAAAAAGTTTTTCAAAATAGTGAAAATGAAATAAGGGATATGGCATAAGGGGTTTAGCATGTAACGAAAATCTCACCTTTAATGTGTAAACCAGGGGTGCCCAAGGTAGATTGTGATCTACCAGTAGATCACACAGGCCGAAACCAAATGGACCCTTACGGGTCCATTTGGTTTCATTTTACCGCTCTCAAGAGTTAAATTATATTTAAACATCTGAATTACGTAATTTAAGAGTCCACACAATTAGAAAATGGAGAATAATTGATATTTTGACCAACGTTTTGCCAGTTCAATTTCCCAATTGTGGACAAAAGTGTGAAAGTTCGTTAGTTCACGAACTGTCAACTCAAACCTCAAATACTGTTTTCAAGCGTCATTAATAGCATACACAGGAAAACCTTCCAATTCTCCCCCTCTATTTCCATTAGAAGTGCATTATTCTTAAACACAAAGAAGTGCATTATTCTTAAAACAAACAGTAAGTAACACATTCAAACTTAGCTCAAACTTTCCAGGGGGCCTTGAAATGGATTCTCACTAATGGAGCCGGTCATGTTGAACGTAGCGGTCAAGTAAAAAAAAAAAAAAAAAAAGTCTGGGCACCCCTGGTCTGCACTGTACGTATATGGCCCTGAATATGACATTTTGTCTGTATTGTGCAGCCCCTGTGATTGTGCTCTCAGTGCGGTATCTTAGATCAGTGGTTTTTCAACCTTTTTCATGCGTTATTGTGCATTTCAGCCACAGACAACCATTTGATGTTGAGTTTATTTTCTCGGACCCAAAACTGAGGATTTTTTAAGTTTCTGTCCGCAATTTAGGAGAAATAACTGTCAAAATGTTGGTCAAAATAACAATTCTTCTAATTTTTTTAATTGTGTAGATTCCTGAAAATTAAGTAATTAGGTCTATAAGGGTCCATTTGGTTACCAACCATCCATCCTTTAGCTGGGGACCGCCTGGAATCCTCTCAGGGACCACTGGCGGTCTTAGATGTTGGCCTCTTATTTTACATCAGGGGTTTTCAACAGGTGGTCCGGGACCACCAGTGGTCCCTGAGAGGGTTCCAGGTGGTCCCCAGCTAAGTTGTTTAACCAGATGTAACTTACACTCTCAAGAGTTAAGATATTCATCACGTGAATCAGTCCTAATCTACACAACTAGAAGAGTAATGGACAGAAGCAAAGGAATTCTTTAGTTTGGGGGGGTCTGTGGGGCTAAAATGTCCTCGAATGGTGGTCTGTGGCTCAAATGCTGAATAAATGGTGGACCCTGGTGTCAAAAAGATTGAAAACCCCCGTTTTACATCATACACGTTTGCCTTCTTTCCTTCCTCTTTCTAAAAAAAGAAAACAAAAAAGTGATGACGCTCGCAAACACAAAGCCTTGTAACGTGTCAATAATAAAAGTTGTTCAAAATGTCCTTTCAGTGTCCTCCTGAGCAGCTGTACGTTCCTGCGGAGGAAACGGAATGCGTCAAGATCTGTCTGGAGATGGAAGCGGATCACCAAGCTAAGCCAGAGGCTGAGCATTAAGACCTTATATCAGTCTTGAAGCAGCTGTTCCCCCGCGGACAGACACTTGCTTTGCCCCGAAGACGGTCCAGAACTTCTGCCGCCGTCAACAGATCCTTTTTGTCTGGCCCGTGACAAGGCGGTGCTAGTATGTGGGAGGGAAGGGCTTGTGGGGGAGGGGGTAATGCAGCGTTTTAAGCCCAATCACGGCGCAGCAGTCTCGGCGGTTTCGTAACGAGCCAATAGAGTGGAGGTGAGGTGGAGTTAGATTCAAATCTGTCTACATAAACAGATTTTGACACTAAAGTTGCCTATGTTACCTTATTTTTTTGTAGCTCAATTGCACCCAAAGAACCTGAACCTTTCACATTCCGTGGATTTTCTGTGGTTTAGATCTTTTGTGGCTCATACAAGTGTGGCTCATACAAGTCACCGTTTCCACCGCTTGGCCTGTTTCCATTGCAGCTCAAAAACCTGCCGAATCCCCAGAGAAAACTCCAGACCCTAAAAATAAATTAAAATAAACAAAAAATATTCACAAAACTATTCAACATACGTACGATTCTGATTTAGCAGTCTAGTCTTACATTATTTCGCATTAGCAGCACCTCTACCTCGGCAAACTTGATGCAAAGTTCAAGATTGCATCATTTCTTGCACATTTAATTCGCTGCGTATTGTCTTCACACTGGCTGTGTGTCAAACTGCAGGCACACATATAGCACACAGCGCACACACACACACACACACAGCACACACACACACAGCACACTGGTCTTTAGGCCACAGAGTAGGCACTGGTAGCACTGGTGATAGTCCACAGCCTAAATGTTTGCTGCTTTTTGAGTTCACCTGGGCATTGTTTCATTCGATCAAAGTGTTTATTAAGCAATAAATCATGAGAGGGAACAGGCTACTGGTATTTTTTTAATCCACAGTAACCTGAGACCTTGAATGTCTTTTCTAAAAAGTGTTGTCGGAGGTGGTTCTGGCTTGCCACAAACCCTGCCCGCAACTCCAGACTCATATACAAGCTTGTAATGCTGGTAATGAGGGTGGGGAAAAAAGTACCAATTCAAATAATTCACTGTAGCACAATGTCGTTTATAAGTTAACCAGCTAAAGAAAGTAGTTCCCAACCAACCAGCTGTAGAAACGACACACCTGGCACAAGATTCCATAATGTTGTGTTGTGTTGTGTTGTGTTGTGATAGCCTATGTGATGTGAAACCCGGTCCCCAAGTCACTGCTTTTACAGTAAATCAATTATGTTCATTTATTTATTTTTATGTACCAGGATGTTGTTACACAATGTGATTGCGTATTTCTTAAATACTATATTTTTTATGTCTCTAAAAAAATGTATCAACCCAAACACACATTGAATTGTATTCTGTGGACAGACTGGAGAACTATATCTGGACCTATATTCAGGACCAAATGGTCCTGAATAATACAAGTTTTGTTTATTTCGTTTACATGTCTGTATTGTATTTGTTGCCGTGAGCAATGGGTAACCCATTGCTCATCATTGCCAACTTATGATGACATTGAATCGCTACATATAGCGGAGTCGGCGAGTGAGTGCATTTTTACTGTTAGAGAAGCTGTTGTTTAAACATATATTTTATTATATTCTTTATTTTATTATATTCTTTTCATTGCCTTATCGAGGCAAAAGAGATTTTAACTAGGCTAGACAGACGTTTTGCACTCCTTGGATCTTGATTTCTCACGACAAGATTACCCCATGGCCATTAAAACAGGAGCTTTCCGATGACAGTATTATGGTTTCTGTCGCGCTGGACGAGACATACAGTACGCTGTAGAGTCTGCCAGTGGAAAACGCGGTATTTGGTTGGAACTCCCGCCTAAGGAAATAACGATGACGCGAGAAACCCTATCACAAATCAGCTTACATTCTCCGCAAATGAAACAAGTGCTGTGATTGGTTCAGGAACATAGCGTATCCGGGTGGGAAATACATCTGACAGAAGTTCCTATGGACACTTTCCACTGATAGACTCTGTGCCTTACCTCGTGCCCAGGCTTTCCTTTTCGCAGCGCAGACGAGGTAAAGCCTGGAGACCGAGGCTGTACTTTTTCTGTAGAGTTTGGTGTTATAGTGCAGGGGTTTTCAACCTTTTTGACTCCAGGGACCACCATTTATTCAGCATTTGAGCCACGGACCACCATTTGATTACATTTTCACACCAAGACCTAAAATTAAAGAATTCTTTTGGTTTTGTCCACAATTCCAGGCTGGATTTTGCCAACAAAACAGTGTAAACTTCTTAATTAAATGGTGCTAATTCAGATGATGAATATTTTTGTAAAAATGAAACCAAATGGACCCTTGCGGGTCCATTTGGTTTTATTTAGCCCACCTATTGAAAACCCCTGTTATAGTGTATTGCATTTGTTTTTGTTTTGCTTTTTTTGTCTTGGATCATTTCATTCATCGTCTTAATTATTGGTAGACCAGGTCGTCCCGTGATCCGCGGGCGTCGGCGGTTCCAAGGGCCTTGTGCTCTACTGTTATTCACTGTTACCGTTTTTTTATTCACGTTCATTTGCTGCTAAATATTCATATCATGAAAGGGATGCATTTTCGGTCCCATTTTGTAATCAATAAAGATGTCTAAAAAAAAAGTTACGACTACAGCCTTTTATTGGACGTTTGAACTTAAAGCGGAATTCCAGCCATTTTCAACATTTTACTATGTCATTAATATACCTTAGAGATGTTGTGTGGACATGATAAATAGTTCCCCCCATTCCGTGTTTCCTAGAAAAAAAAATCATTAACATGGTGAAACACAACTTGATGACGTCGTCAAGTTGTGTTTCACCATGTTCATGATTTTTTCTTGTAGGACACAGTTTTCTGAGGTCAAGTTCAAGTTCAAGTTTATTAATATGTCCCAAATTGGGCACTTTGTTTTGCAGCACATAGTAAAGCTAAAAAAACAGACATTACAAACATGACAACAGACACACATAGTAGTACAAAAACAGATACAAATACATAAATACCGTATAAAGTGCAAACTAGAGCTAAAGTGCACCAAGTGACTAATCTAACAACCTATACCTCACCACCCATCCCTGAGACTAACAGCCTAGCGTCTACCTCCTCTTGTTTCCCTTATTGATGGCTCTAATGGAGGTAGGTATGAAGGAGAATTTAAACCTGTTGGTTTTGGTGACAGGAATCTTTAGCCATTGGCCAGATGGCAGAATTTCATATTCCTGACATAGGGGGTGGGAGCTATCTGTTCTAATGGAGGCTGCTTTTTTAAGCACCTGTTTGTCATATATATGACTCAAACCCCTGAATGTAGCCCCCACAATTTTACTAGCCACCTTAACGACTCCGTTTAGGGCGGTACAGGTCGTACAAATGGAACCAAAAGGACCCGTTTAGGGTCCATTTGGTTCCATTTGTACGCCCTTGAAAAAAAATTCTTGAAAACGGGTGGAATTCTCACTGTAAACAGGCACCAGGCGGATTCATTCTCGTGCGTCTCGTTTGTGCTTAATTTGGGGGAAAAACACGACAAGCATTTGTCATTACACTTAGTAAATGACCATGTAAACACGAATGGCAGTAAGTGGGATGATGCTTCTCATTCTGTATGTTAGTGTAGATTTCAATATCATCGGAAATGTAATGTTTGTGTAAGATGAAGATAATGGATTGCATTTTTATAGCGCTTTTCTATGCACTGCGTGTATACTCAAAGCGCACTAATGCTAAAGAGAGATGCTTATCGGCCATTGGGGTGAATCTTTGGAACAAATTGGATACTAAACTCAAATTAAGCAACTCAATCTCAAAATTCAAGAGAACTTATAAATCAAAGATAATCCACAAGTACACTGAATCTGTCTAATAATGTAAATTACTGAGTTATATGTCATATAGTATAAAAAGGAAAACAATGACATGCTACATACACATGTACACAAAGCTGTTACTCTGTGTGTGTGTGTGTGTGTGTGTGTGTGTGTGTGTGTGTGTGTGTGTGTGTGTGTGTGTGTGTGTGTGTGTGTGTGTGTGTGTGTGTGTGTGTGTGTGTGTGTGTGTGTGTGTGTCTACACGTGTGCACTACCATGCGCACCGGTATGCATACATACAACAACAAAAATGCAATTCTATCATAATACTGTGCATTCAATTATTATTGTCAGCATTATCATTACAATAATAATTGGTTATTGGGATGAATCATAATCTGCTATTATTATTATTGTTGTTATTACTATTGCAATACTATTATTGTTACCCATATTACTTTCATTATTAATAATATAAAATCTATCTCTATTAGTATAATATATTCTAGTTTCTCTCCGTCCGTGCTTTAATGTGAAAATCGAACAATGTATAAGGTGGGCATAAAAAGCTTCGGCTTCCGCCCTTTCCTTCTTAGTCAACTGTAATTCTTCTTTTCTTTACTTTCTGTATGTGCTGGTACTGTAATCAATGACTGAGATAAAATAAACTAACTAACAATGGTCCATTCGTTCATACATTGGGAAGTAGAGCGGCGAACAGCCAACGCCCAGTTCGTCCTCACTTCACACATTCACACACCAGTGGTGGCAACCACTGGAGGCAAGCTGGGGTTCAGTGTCTTGCCCAAGGACACTTTGACATGCAGACAGGAGGAGCCGGGGTTTAAACCGCCGACCACTCTATCATTGGCCGACCTGCTCTACCTCCTGAGCCACAGCCGCCCCCAAAGATCTTACACAAACAATGAAGGAGGAATGTTTGCCATACAGTATGTAGTGACCAGTGTTGTAGTGGTACTTTTAGAAGTGGGGGGACGCCTCTGAAAGGGGAATTCCCCCCCATTTGATTTTTTTTTTTTCTGAGAGTGTACAAATGTGAACCAAATGGACCCTAGCGGGTCCATTTGGTTCCATTTGTACACTCTCAGAAAAAAGGAAACTCATTAACATGGTGAAACACATCTTGATGATGTCATCAAGATGTATATCACCATGCTAATGATTTTTTTCAGACCCAAAAATATTTTAGATGTGAGAAGTGGGGGGACGCCGCCCCCCCGCGTCACTACACCCCTGGTAGTGACTAGTTATATATTTGAGGGGACTGTGACGTGATCTACCTGCACATCCTGTGTGATCTCCGATCTACCCTTTGGGCACCCCCTGACTTACACCATACCTGGCTACACCATAGCTGTTGGAGAATACCAGCCAATGGATGGTGTACCACCACGAGTGACCCTCACTTCACCTGGGTGTGTGACTTTCCGTTCGGGCGTCTGTTCTGTTCCAAATAGAATACAATTATTCCACTGATAGCTGATTAATATTGGCAAACATCCCAACTCTTTGTTTGTATCCAGAGGGTTCTTTCCAAACGTCCTTCCCTTCGCCTGTCACATTAGAACGATTTGTTGTGGCAGGTCAGCAGAGGTCAAGGCAAAACAAGTACTGAGCTTGCTGAGCTCAAAGGGAAATTCCAGCCATTTTCAACATTTTACTATACTGTATGTCATCGATGTACCTTAGAGATGTTGTGTGGACATGATCCCCCCCCCCCCCCCCATTCTGTGTTTCCTAAAAATGGAGGTCTGAAAAAAAAAAAAAAAAAAAAAACGTCAACATGGTGAAACACAACTTGATGACAAGTTGTGATTCTCTATTGGTGATTTTTTTCTGTTATAGGACATTTTTTCTGAGGGTGTACAAATGGAACCAAATGGACCTGTTAGGGTCCAATACATCAGAGACACATACTTCCCGCAAATTACACACACACACTCAACGTGAGTTTGAAACTACGAACAATAAAGGAAAAACTCATACCCACTGGGAGGAATACAACTACGGTCTGTACTATCTAGACCTGCCAGTGTTGCCAACTGCCAAAATCCAAAATGCACTAGTGGCACTTCCAAAATGCACTAGAATGCGCTGGAGCAGTGGGTTTTCAACCATTTTCATACCAGGGCCCACTATTTATTCTGCATTTTAGCCACGGAGAACCACCGTTTGATGTTGAGTTTAGTCTCTCTGTAGTTTAGGGGAAATAACTGGCAAAACTGTTGGTCAAAATAGCAATTATTCTACATTTTCTAAATGTAGAATGGACCCTTACGGGTCCATTTGGTTTCATTTTGCGTTTTCAAGATCCATATGAGGATTTATCCATATGAGGATTATTAGCCTGGGATCCTTTTATTAAAGCATGTCTGGTGTGGTGGTGGTGGTGGTGGTGCCCCCCCCCCTCCCCTCAGGCAACTGACTAGTCTGCCTAATGGCAAAAACACCCCTGTCTGACCTTCTGACTGACTGAGCAAACAGAGAGCTCAGACACATGCAATGCCCCTCTAAACGCCCAGTCTGCCTCATCAAACATTTATCATCAACATCAAGATATTTCAAATTAAAGTGCTTACATTTAAAATGATCTGAAACACTACTACTGCTGCTAACCAACTACAGCTGTGACACTACTAACTAAACCAACAGCATTTCATCATTGAAAACAGAAAACTCTCTGAGTCAGACCTTTAGCTTTATGCATGCTGCGTGTCTGTTGCAACTTCAACAACAACTGATGTTATTATAGAGTCATGTAACAGAAAATGGTATGGGTGCAGCTTCATTGCCCGTGGAGCAAAGCAACACAGACAATGAAGCCACCCCCATACCATTTTCTCCTGCCCCACCAATTGGGAAATGTTACATCCGCCCCTGGTTATGTATCGAGCACAAAGTGATTCATTACTGACGTCATAGGTCTCGTCTCACGTTCTACCAATCTTAGGGCCCTGATACACCTAGCAATGTTTTGATCAACATCAACAAGCAACGTCGACTATCAATGTTGACCTTTCTGTAGAAAATGATCAACTCCTGGTTGTTCAGAAAAGTCCTCTACTGGTCAACATTTTGGAATCCTCCAATCACAGCCCTCCTTGGCATCACCTGATCCTTTCTCTCAGACTGAAACCATGGCTGCTGCTGCTGCTTCACTGCTGTGGACAAAAACAAGGATTTTGTAACTTTTATTCCGCTAAATGAACATTTTGAGTTGGGTGGCAGTTGGGTGAAAATGATTCAATGCAAACTAAGATTTTTTTTTTTTTCTGAGAGTGTACAAATGGAACCAAATGGACCCGCTAGGGTCCATTTGGTTCACATTTGTACACTCTCAGGAAAAAAATGAAAATGGGTGGAATTCCCCTTTTAATGGGAGGTGTTGCCTGTTGCCATGTGTCTCATCATGTTGCCTTGTTGATGTTGACATTGCTAGTTGATATTGATCAAAATATTGCTAGTGTAGCAGGGTCTTCCAACAGGCTATTATTTGTGTGTGTTAGCTTACCCGGGCCCTGCATGCGAGAGTGTGAGAGTCAAAGCAGGATCTGCGTGTGAGGCTGGCTCTTTCATATACCTGTATACTGAGGCTTGTGTAGAGGCAAGCTGGCAGCACATCAGCTTGATTACACAGGTGATCTGGAAAGTACCGGCCATCTTGAATGAAGCCCAGCCTCCTACGCTGCCCTCTGTCACTCTCAACAACTTTTCATCTGGTTAACCAAGTCAGCTGGGGACCACCTGGAACCCTCTCAAGGACCAAAACACCAAAAGCTTTTTTTTGTATCTTTAAATGCAGTTTTTTTGTTTGTTAGTTTTTTAAGTGGTCCAGGTGTTATTTTGTGAAAACACAAAATAACACCTGGACCAAACCCCAAAATAAGCTTATAATGGCGCTAAGGGGTGTTGTTCAAGTTCACCTATATACATCCCTCCGAAATGCAATTTTTTTTGCTATATATTGTCCCTCTACCACTTTCACTTTTGGTTCAGCAGTGATCCAGCTGTCTCAAAAGGTGGGGGCGTGGCACATGTTTTATGGCTGAACCCCTGCTGAAACGAAAGTGAAAGTAGAGTGTTAACACAATATATATAGCAATATATATATAGCAAAAATTGCATTTTGGAGCGATGTATATAGGTGAACTTGAACAACACCCCTTAGCGTCATTATAAGCTTATTTTGGAGTAGGGGAAACAGCCATGAAGGAATGTTTTCACAAAATAACACCTGGACCACTTAAAAAAAGCAAATAAAGATTTAAAAAATGGTGTGCAATTCTCCTTTAAGTCAATGAGGAGCATATTTTGGATTGTCCATTTCCTAATCACTGGAAGATCAATAAAATAAATACCATACACCCAATGTTATTTCTTCCCTAGTGAGTGAGTGTCTTTTATCTTGTCTCAGGAGTGGGTGGATCAAAGGAGAAGTTCCTAAAACAAACCAGATGAGTCAACATTGACCTTAACTGTGTAAAGTTAAGTTACTCACTTAAGGCGGGGTATCTGTATCCATGTTTCCGATACTTCTCTACGCACGCACGCACGCACGCACGCACGCACACACACACACACACACACACACACACACACACACACACACACACACACACACACACACACACACACACACACACACACACACACACACACACATCTGGGATTAATATTACAAACAGGCCTAATATACAGTAGGGGGTCTATAATGAATACAATACTATAGGCCTGATCCTGGACTTTATGTCAATCTTACTCTAGATTCCACAAAATGCCTTCCAAATCCTAACAAAAAAAGGATGTTTGTGTGTCGGCGATGCTAATAATATTTCATGTCAAGGGCAGACCCTACAGAATTATCTGTTTAAAAAAAATAGCAGATCTGTAAGCTTATAATGATCTGTTATTTTTCAATATCTAAAGCTAATGCCTTCAAAGCTTTCAAGCCTTCAAATGCCTTCAAAGCTAATGCAGGCTAATGATTTAAACAGAAAAAAGTAGTTTCTGTATAGAACTAGAATGGCACTCCGCAGAGTGCCCACTTCCGTAAAGTCCATGGCAGGGGCGTTTTTGCCATTAGGCAGACTAGGCAGTTGCCCATGGCGCCATGAGGGGAGGGGGCGACCACCAGACATGCTTAAAAAGGATCCCAGGCTAATAACCTTATATGTCCAGAGGCTAGCCTGCAGGAAATAATACCTATGACATTAAGTTATAAAGGTCTCTTCACTACGTCGCTATTACGTCATCACCTAAACTGGCCAATCGGAATATGTCAAGGGCCGTCCGACGTCTGATCGGCGACGACCGACCGCGTAACTCGCTTCGCTCACGCACGTAGTGACTTAACAATCATGCTAATAAAGATTCAATCAATCGATCAATCAGCCTGCAGGGCTTGACACTAACACTTGCCCACTTGCCCGGGGCAAGCAACAAAAAAAATGGTCGGGCAAGTGAAGACTGCTACCTGGTTGCCCGATCGGGCAAGAGTGCGACTTATTTCACAAGATATATTTGTCTTATCTTTCACTAGCTATCTCTCCTGTCTCTCTCCCAGGTCCATTTGGTTCCAAACTATCATTTTGCTGGGGTCATGGACCCCTGAGTCTGTGACCACTGTGGGAACCACTGATTTACACTGATTTGCAAGTTGAATATTTATTTTGTAGCTGATTGTGACTTAAACAAAACATAGTCTTCGACTGTGAAAGGAAATGTTTAAATCACCCAAAGTAAATTTAAGTGGAAAAAATGTACTATATATTTTGGAGGCAAGTGACCATGACCTGAGGGCAAGCAGAACCTGACTTGCACTTGCCCGATGGGCAAGTGCCTCGGAGACCTTGTGACCACTGGCCTGTCCAGTGGTCACTATGTGGGTGAACTGACCCACATACACACTGACTCTCTCCCACGCTTCTACCAATACAAAGCATCATCCCACTCAAGTGCATTTGGTGACAACATGTCCCAAATGTACAATGGTAATTGGTAAATGTTTATTGTGTGCAAAAAATAAAAATAAAATACAGCTACAGAGAAAATAAAGAAGGAATACATGACCACAATGTGCGGCAGGCAGCATCCATCTTAACATGTTCTGTGCGGTATATACGGTACTGTACATATATACATAATTTACACTGTGGCATTCATTAGCTGTGAATTAAATGATTGGCACACGCGTGCATTTGATCCGTGAAATTTGCCTTGTTGCAAAGCCTCGTACTTATGTGATAATGTTTTGTATTTTTCTTTATTTCACACTGATGAGGACCTGTCATGATCCACGCCAAAACATGATGGCAAGCTGTCTTTGAATTAAATAAAGACTATTACCCGTACTCTTGTGCCCAGCCTGGATTCCATCCCTCTTTACTCTAGTCATCTAATGAGTGCCCAAAAGGTAGATGGTGATCTACCAGTAGATCACACAGCCCATGCAGGTAGATCACATGACAGTACCCCCAGCACTTGGACCCTTATAGATCTGTAACTCTTGAGAGCGTTAAAATGAAACCAAACGGACCCTTACGGGTCCGTTTGGTTTCATTTTAACGCTCCCAAGAGTTAAATTAAATTTAAATATCTGAATTACGTAATTTTCACACAGAGTCCACACAATTAGAAAATGGGGAAGGGAACTGAAGAGAGAATTGGTCAAAATACCAATTATTCTCCAATTGCGGACAAAAACGTGAAAGTTCTTAGTTTTGGGTGCAAGAGACTAAACTCAACATCACAAACCGTCAACTCAAACCTCAAATACGGTTATCAAACGTCATGAAAACCTTCCAATTCCCCCACTCTAATTTTCATTATAAGTGCATTATTCTTAAACACTATAACAGTAAGCAACACCATCACCACTATTTCAAAGCTCAAACTTTCTAAGCGTCCTTGAAATGTTTTTTTTTCCCCATGTGTAGATCTTGTTGAGCCGGTCATTTTGAAAGTAGCTCTCAAGTCAAAAAAGTGTGGGCACCACTGTAATAAACTCTTGATTTTTTCCATGGCCATTGCATAATATGCATTACCATAATAATAATAATAAAAACAATATAGGTCATCATAACGTGCTCCAAACATGGCCTCAACAAAAACATGTTGTCTTTAATATAAAGACAATATTATTTTGGCAAAACAGTTCATTTTAAAAAGAAGCAAAACATTTCAGTCCTGGACTAGGATACTATACTGGAATGTTAACGTTCTCCAACAGGAGATACAGATACTGTACATTAGACCTGAAGACAAAGACAACAGTGTCATACTCCAAGGTACTACCTCTGTCTATCTGCAGTAGGGCTGCAACTAACCATTAGTTTCATAATCCATTAATCGGACGATTTTTTAACCCTTTGTGTACTGAACACGTTTTGGTGTTTTAGCTATTAAAAAATAGCAGATCAACAAGCTCATATCGCGCCACCGAGTGGCGCGATATGAGCTTGTTGTTCTGCTATTTTTGAAAAATTGTGAAAATGTGATGCAAATCTTTGAATGGATATTCTTTTGGAAGCAAATATTTTGAACTAAAATGTTTTCAGATGGGAGGTCCGCAGCCAAATATAGATAATTCCGGTGGTCCTTGGCATGAAATATGTTGAGCATCGATGACACAGGAACATAGATTTTTCAAAGAAACTAGAATCTGTCAGAATCTAGCATCAGAAACTAGAAACTAGTCAGAAACTAGAATCTAGTGTCAGAAACAAAAAAAAATACAGTTTTACATTGACTGTAAAAATACAGTCAATTAGCTGCCGATTAGGGCGGCTGCTATTCAAACGCACACACATTTTTAAATTAATTGAAGTTCCTTCAGGCTTATTCCAACGTATTGCATACATTGGATTAAAGAATGTGTCACGTGTCATTCTAAAAGGAACGGTACCATTTAGAACTCAAGTAGGTAACTTAAAATTAAACCTTTAAGTCTGATGTATTGTTTTTAATTATATAATGGGAATTATAGTGGGGAAACAGCCAAGTAATTAAATCATCATTTTGATTTGATTATGAATGGTTGATTAATCGTTGCAGCCCTACAGCATCAGTTGGATTAAAGGAAAACAAAAAAAAACAACGAAAGAAAAACGAATGAAAGACAAAACAAAACAAAAAAACAAACGACAGACAGATCCCTAGACCCATAGTCTCAGTCCCTTAGCACAGTGGTCCAGGGACCACCAGTGGTCCCTGAGAGGGTTCCAGGTGGTCCCCAGCTAAACGATGGACAGTTAGTAACCAAATGGACCCGTAAGGGTCCACTGCAAACCACTGCCCTAGACCCATAGGCCTAGATTTTCGTCACCTCTAAACCCCTTAACTCCCTTTTTAAACTATTTAAAAAAACTTTTTTTTTTCAATAGTTAAAATGGCCAGTCTACAAGCTCACAACGTGTCAGTAGATTGGCATGTTGAACTATTCCAAAAAGTTATTCAAAATAGTAAGAGGGATAAGGGGTTTGGGGATCCATTTTCATTACATGCTAAACCCCTTACCCCAAACCCCTTATCACTTTTTTACCATTTTTTGGGAAACTAGATGCTTTTCGTCTTTTTTTGTACTCTTCTATTGTGGTTGTCTTCACGTTTCTGTCTTGTTTTAACTTGTTTCTTGTTTAATGTTTTGGGGACTACGGAATGTTATTACCAACCTCGCTAAATCCGGTATATTTACATTTCATTGTTTTTGTAATGTACTGTACATCAATATATTCTGTCCCGTCTAAAGAAACGAATAAAGTAATATTGACATGTTATCAGCGTGTAGACTGGCCATTTGTACCATTGAAAAATGTTTTTAGTAATAGTTTAAAAAGGCAAAGAAGTTAAGGGAGAAGTTAGCGGTAGACGAAAATCTAGGCCTTAGTGTGCAATGAAAATGGAGCCCATAGTCTCAGTCCGGGGAGATTGTCCCCTCCAAATCTGAGTAGAAGAAAAAAAGATCAAGTAGCAACAGTTAGCAGCACATTTCCCTGTAAGGCACATGTGAGATGTTGTTGGGACCACAACCGACACTGCAGAACACATGATCCTATGATGGTAAATAAATACTAATACCCCAATTAACAACAAAAAGAAAACAATGCAAAAAAAGCGCACATAGCAGGCAATTTCGTAATTTCACGGCAAACAGAGCCTCCCTGGAGAACATGGCATGAGAAACAGCCAACATAACTGTAAAACAGTCTTACATTTCAGTGAAAATTCACATAACAGAAGTTCATAAGAAGTTCATAAGAATAGACCTTTCACTAAGCCCCAAGGGATCATTCATTCCAATGTAAATAACATGGACAGTACACATTAAATACTGGTTCATTTTATTGGAACCAGACCTTCAAAATCTTTTCCAAATCAGTCAATAATGCAGTGGAAAAATGTATGTGTGTGACATTTATTTTTTAAAGCTATCATTTTATCATATAGGAAAGCTATTGGTGGAGAGGTTTGTCTATCACGTGTTATGCTTAGCTGTGATTGGACCATAGTAGTTTGGGGAGGGGCTTACTGAACAGTCTATTGTCTTCCTGACTCGCTGTATAGCATAATGTGCATGCCAATGGTTCGTCATGAAAACTCAAAAACAAATTTATACATACACACACACACACACACACACACACACACACACACACACACACACACACACACACACACACACACACACACACACACACACACACACACACAGTATATATTTTCACATAAACATCATAATTGATGTTCATTGTTCACTTCACCTAATTTCAGTAACTTAACCCTGTAATTCTCAACATGACATACATTTCAGTCAAGTCAGTCTCTCTCTGTATTGTCTAAAAGCGAATCACCCATTGAGTCACTGAGTACTGTAGTAACAGTTGTGTGCAAATGGAACCAAATGGACCCCATCAAACTGGATAGATTCAGTTATTATTGTTACTACCGTTTCCCCCAGCCAGAGTTCACTGAATGCAAGTTTAATTTAAATATGAACTAGGCAAGTTGACTGGTGGTCACTGCCGGTAATGCCGTTTTTAGATCGAGTCCTACGTTTCCCAGCATCCCTTGTGTGTGTTTGGCACATTCTGATTGGTCCTCGTAATCAGCACTGTTCTACTGTGCTTCTAATAAGCAGCCTCCTGGGAATTATCGCTTGATAACGGTGGAATCGGGTGCATGGACACCCCAGATGCTCCCAAAAAGCTGGCGGGCAGCACCAGGGGCGGATTGGCACATATTTTCCCACCGGGAAAATTTTGCCTTTGCCAGGCCACCTTGGGGGGGTTAACCAGATGTAACTCTTTGAGAGCGTAAAAATGAAACCAAATGGACCCTTGCGGGTCCATTTGGTTTCATTTTTACACCCTCAAGAGTTAAAATATTCATCATGTGAATTAGCTCAACTTAGTCTACACAACTAGAGAATGTAGAAGATTAATGGTCATTTTGATCTGTATGTTCCAGGCGAGCATCTAGCGCATTCTAGTGCATTTTGGATCTTGGCAGTTGGCAACACTGCCTCCAGCAGCGCGAGCTGCAGCCCTGGCGCACAGGAGTGAACGGGAATATGGCAACTCTCCTACTTGAAGGCTCTGGTGTAGGACACCTTTTCTTTTTTGAAGGATAGAAACACTAGTTTGCCTGGCCTGGGCCTGGCGCCCTGGCCTGCCCTGGACTTTTCAAAAAAAAAAAAAAAAAAAAAGTCCAGGCCACTAGGTGGCGCAGGCCACCGGGAAAACTCCCTGTACCCCAGATGGCCAATCCGCCCCTGGGCAGCACACCGTCCCTGGGCAGCGCTGCCCTGGAAGCCGCCGGGCAGGGCGGAGGTAGAGGGCAGCCACTGCTCAAGCGGAAGACGCTTCTCAAAAGCACCCACGCTGACGTGTCGCCCAGATCCCCACATAAAGCTAAAGTTTCCAGTCTATAAATAATAAAGGATTGATTTTTATTACTTACTATGACAAATAAAGGACTGACAGATGCTTGAATACACCGCGCTGGCTACTAGATAGCTCAGGTGGTCTTGTCTGCGAATCAATACACGCGCTCCGGTCTACTCGCGTTTAGCCTGGTCTAGCCCTCAATGATTTTGGCCTTGGGGGGGCGGGGTGCCATGGCATCCACACGGCAGATGAGCTGATCTGATTTGATCTCACTAACGTGTCGTCATCCCCGGCCCCTCCCCCTCCCGTCCACTGCTGTTCTACGTCACATCATTTAGAGCGACGCCCACCCCGGAAGGTTCACTCCCCCCTCAAGGCCACTATGTGTAACGCTTTAGTCCAGGCTTTCCGTTTTCGCGCAAGGCGAACGAAAATGAACCTGGGTGTCGAGGCTAACTCGCGTTCAGTAGCGTTGATGTGGCCTATTTTAAAGGCTGACCCAATACATTCTCCAATAAAAAATACTGTACATATCTACAATGAAAAACAGAAATCACTTTAACATTTTGTAAACAAATATGTATTTAGGACCATGCTCCAATGCCCTCTCTCATAGCTGGGAGGCTCCAAGGAAAATCTTGCCTGGCACTCCAAATTGCTTAGAAACACCACTGCACACACACACACACACACACGCACACACACACACACACACACACACACACACACACACACACACACACACACACACACACACACACACACACACACACACACACACACACACACACACACACACACACACACACACACACACACACACATTCATAGAGCAACGGCCGCAGTAGAAAAAACACGCCAAGGCGCACCCAAGACACGCCAAGGACGCTTGGGGCACAACATCTAAGGCAGGAGGAGCCGGGATTCGAACCACCGGACCCCAGGATTGGTTGGACAGCCCTGCTCTGCCCTCACTGAGTCACAGTCGCCACAACAGACGCCTGTACTACCCCTGAGCCATGTACTCGTCTCCCCATCGGACAACCGGGTCGCCATCATACAGTACGCCTATATATGGGCGTATATGGTGGCTTGTTTATGGTTATGTCCGAGTCCGGAGCGATGCGGCCGTATCACGCCGGCCAGCCGGCCCTTAACGCATTGTGTCCTGTCTAGATTTGTAGTTTCTGAATAACATAATATTCAAAGATTTGCACCACGTTTTCACAATTTTTCAAAAATAGCAGAGATACAAGCTCATAGCGCGCCACTCGGTGGCGCGCTATGAGCTTGTAGATCTGCTATTTTTCAATAGTTAAAACATAATGCTGAGAACACCAAAACGCGTTCAGTACACTAAGGGTTAAGCCAATTTAGGCCTAACCTAAGTTTTCTGTAAAAAAAACTTCAAATATTTATACAGCAGCACCAAAAACAATTGAATGTTTCAATACTGTACATACTGTACAGAATCCAAATATGGATTCCCGTCCTTAATGGGCCATTTTTAATTAGAATATGAACCCAGGATTTTCATTGGTGATTTTTTTTTTTGCGTGCGTTTCATTCATTCATTCGCATCTGAAGGAATGTTTCGGTGTTTCAGCCTCTTCTAGAGCGACGACCTGAGCTTCAAACACGATGGAGATCTTGGTGTCTTCCACCTCCTCTTGAGGGACGTAGAGCTTCTCAGAGGGACTCTGAAATATATACAGAGAGAGAGAGAGAGAGAGAGAGAGAGAGAGAGAGAGAGAGAGAGAGAGAGAGAGAGAGAGAGAGAGAGAGGGTTGCCATGTCAGTCTTTCTAAAGCAGTGGTTCAACCTTTTTCATACCAGGGCCCACTATTTATTCAGAATTTTAGCCACAGATCACCATTTGATGACATTTTAGCAGTGCTGGTCCTGTTACTTTAAAAAAGTAATTAGTTATAGTTACTCACTACTTCTTCCAAAAAGTAACTGAGTTAGTTACCCAGTTACTCTAAAATAAAAGTAATTAATTACCAAGAAAGTAACTATTTCCGTTACTTTAACCAAAAGGTGTTGTATGTCAAAGAGTTTGAAATTTTCAGAGCAATATATGAGTCAGTTGAATATGGAAGACCAGACAGGTATTTACTTTATAAAACCTTATAATATTTTATTGCACCTGAACAGATAGCAGTTTAAACCTTCCAACTTAAGTGCATTTACGAACAGTATAAATATCAGTACAGAACAGACATAGGCAACTGCCTTTCAAGTATTTTGTCCAATCCACAGGCCTGTGTTTATGTTGTGTATGTCCTTCATGATAGTAACGATCCGTATTCGACTGTCAGTAACGGTAACGCCGTTATAGATATGGGGAAAATAATTAGTTAGATTAGTCCGTTACTGAAAAAATAACGGCACTACGTAACGCCGTTTATTTGAACGGCGTTATGTCCAGCACTGCCTTTTAGCCAGTAGGAGTCATACGGTAGATCAGATTAAAGGGGAACTTTAATGTGTCATTAATATACCTTAGAGATGTCGTGTGGACACAATAAAAAAGTTCCCCCAATTCTCTATTTCCTAAAAAAATGGAGGTCTGAAAAAATCATTAACATGGTGAATTACATCTGATGATATCGTCAAGACGTATTTCACCATGTTAATAACTTTTCTTTCAGATCCCTTTTTCCTAAGAGGGTACAAACGGAACCAAATGGTCCCGCTAGGGTTCAGCATCTCAGGAAAATTTTGAAAATGGGTGTAATTTCCCTGTAAGGCCTTTGAAAAAGGTAATGGCTGAGGCAAGTTATTTCTGCGAATGGAACTTTTATGCTTCCTTGTGGTTTTGCAAATATAAGCCAGACCACAGGCACAGCGGAGCATGTAAATCACATGGGTGGAAGCACATGTGATGTGATGACGCTTTTGTCGGGAATTATTTGCCTGTTAAAGGGTGATGGAAAACCTTGGCTTTGTTGGTATTGTTGCATTGAGCGCAGTGACCACAGGGGTAATTACCAGGTGGAACCGGATTTAGCAAAGTTTGAGTGAGTTTGGTTTGACCCTAGGGAAATTGGCTTTAACAAGGGAATCAGGGAGTCAGGGAGAATGACACTAGTGTTAGCTATCTGGCAACCACCCTTTGGTGGTACCACAAAGTCCCATGCTCTCACCAGGAGATGGCAGCAGTGAGCTAGGGACAGAACTATAGGGAGATACCCACTCAACATCAAAATAAAGAAAAGAGCACTAAAATTCCATGACCACCTCAAAGAAAGCAACCCAGATACGTTCCATAATATAGCCCTTTGCCATAGAGTAAACTCAGAGGGATGCCCTCTTAGCCAGCTGGTCCAGGGACTATACACACACACAAACACTAGCACAACCACCAGTTGGAAAGCACATTGGACTAAACCAAATTATAAGAAAACATAAAGAAACCTACCTGGCACACTGGAAAGAGTCTACCAAAAACCAAAGCAAAATGGAATGCTACATATCACTAAAAAGAGAATATACGTTGGCCGAATACCTAAGTACAGTAAAAGACCCAAAATATTGACCAGATACAGACTGAGTGATCACAGCCTCGCAATAGAGAAAGGCCGCCACAGACAGACCCCACTCCCAAGAGAAGTACAACTATGCAGTCACTGCACACAAAATGTGGTCGAAACAGAGCTACACTTTCTAACCACCTGCCCCTTATACCAAGACATCAGAGACACATACTTCCCACAAATCGCACACACTCAACGCGAGTTCGAAACTATGACTATAAACTTCCATACCTATTGGGAGAAATACAACAATGTGCAAATACAGCAGCAAGATTTGTGCACTGTTGCGACATAAGAAGATTGGCCAATGGAATTCAACCACGCTAAGGACTACGATCTGTACTATCCAGACTTTTCCATGTAAACAGAGCTGCTACATTTAAACAGATAGTGAATCTGTTTGGTATCTTCTTATTCTGCATTATCTGTCTTGAAGTAGCAATAAAAATGTTAGTGTATAAAAAAAGAGGAAAGAAAGTTATATGCACTGTTATAATATGTTATAACCTTTTTATAAAACAATGCAATGTAGCATAACTCTACAAAAATCTGTACCCCCCTCCAGCTGCTGTATAGTTGGACTAATTCTGGCCTTCGAACGTTCGCCGGGAATTATAGGGCGAGCTTCGAACGTTCGCAAAAAAAAAAGCAGCATGCTCCCCCCCCCCCCCCCCCCCCCCCCCCCGTGCGTGCGCCTCTAGTAACTCTTAAAATCGTGGATGTTGCCATCGGTAGATAAGTTTTCTACTGCCCTGAGATGTGATTGACATCTGTGAATACATCAGTCATGACACCGCTGTCCTTTCTTTCCTTTCTGATGAGACGATCCGACACAGCCACGGGTAACACGCTGTTTTGAAAACATGCCAAAACATGCTGTCCGTCGGCTCGTTTAATTATTTGTTTGCTGTGAACGACTACGTGTTTATTATTGTATGTATAGGCTTAAGCCTGCTGCCCACCAGCCTGCTCTGGTGGTCAGTGAACCATAACACCAACCTTAACCAAAGGCTGGTTTAATTATTTGTTTGCTATGAACGCCTACGTGTCTATTATTGTATGTATAGGCTTAAGCCTGCTGCCCACCAGCCTGCTCTGGTGGTCAGTGAACCATAAAACCAACCACTCAGCGTGCAGCTCTATGGAGTACAGACGGAGTTGCGCAAACTCCGTTCACT
>CM076986.1:36406686-36426686 GCA_039105355.1 Benthosema pterotum
ATTTGGTCAAATTAAAGTTAAATTATATATGAATTCATTAATTATACATTATACATGAATACATTATTATACATTAATTAATTATTCATGTATAATAGTAGCCATGTATAATAATAGCCATCCACTACTGTAACTCTCTGTATACCGGACTTGACCAAACATCACTCAAACGCCTGCAGCTGGTCCAAAACTCAGCTGCACGCCTTCTGACCGGCACAAAGAGGCGCGACCACATCGCCCCCATTCTGGCCTCTCTCCATTGGCTCCCGGTCAAATTTTGAATCAATTTCAAAGTCCTTATGTTTGTTTTTAAATGCTTAAATGGCCTTGCTCCACCATACCTCACTGAGCTCATACAGCCTTATGTCCCAGTCAGGGCACTGAGGTCCGCAGATCAATCCCTACTCACCATACTCCCTACTGCTAAAAGGTCTCGGGGAGGCCGTGCCTTTGCTTCTGCCGCCCCCGCGCTCTGGAACAACCTACCCCTTCCGATCCGAACCGCTCAATCTATTGACATCTTTAGGTCCCTTCTAAAAACTCATCTCTTCTCCCTAGCCTGTGCCTAACGGCCTCACCATACTGCTTTAATTGATGTTGATTGATGTCTAATTGCCATTTTTATTGTTATTTTTGCTAAATGTTTTGTATCTTCCCTCTTGTTTCGTTCTTTGTTTTCCTTTTCATCTGTAAAGCACTTTGGTCAGCTCTTGCTGTTTTTTAAACGTGCTATATAAATAAAGTTTGTATTGTATTGTATTATACATGAATTAATTAATTATACATGGATTACCTAATTTTCAAGAATCTACACGTTTAGATGTAAACATTTTGCCAGTTATTTCTCCTAAATTAGTCCGAATAGTGGGCCCTGGTGTGAAAATGGTTGAAAACTCACTGCTCTAGCGCATTCTAGTGCATTTTGGAAGTGCCACTAGAGCATTTTGGAGTTTGGCAGTTGGCAACACTGCTGCCTAGTCCCATTGTAACTCTTATTATTGTAGTGGCACTATATCCCTCCACAAATCCATCCACTGGATAGATACAGTAGTGGTTCGATGCCATGTTTTCTGTTTGGGAGGGAGTATAGGGACTATTTTAAGCAAAAAAACAAAACAAAAACACATTATTTCATAGTTAATTGAGGCTTTTGGTCGTCACAACAAATGTACTACTGCAAAAGTTTTTACATTCATTTTGCAAAACGAATACTGAATAGACCTTTAGGTAAGCCCCGCCCTCTCCCCAGTGTCCACCCAAGGGTAGGACACTTTCCAGCCCAGGGCTCATTCATTACAATGGAAATATCATGGACTTTACACACATTAAATACTGGTTCATTTTTGCAACCAGACCTTCAAAATCTCTTGCAAATCCATCAACAAGGCATGTCCTATGCCAGGGGTCGGCAACCTTTAATATCTAAAGAGCCAATTTGGACCAAAACATTATTACAAAATCTGTCTGGAGCCGCAAATATATTTGAGACAACACCGCCATATTAGCTTATCAAAATTATTAGCTACAAATACAGGCTATTAAGCAGATATTAACTATGTCAATAAATTGATATATCATATTGTTGCAGGCTATAATGGTGGGGCTAAAATGTCCTCAAATGGTGGTCTGTGACTCAAATGCTGAATAAATAGTGGGCCCTGGTATCAAAAAAGGTTCAAAACCGCTGTACTACAGCAACAATAAATAAAAAGATGTGGAGAAAGACAATATATTACTGTAGTTCAGGGGTTTTCAACAGGTGGTCCTTGAGAAGGTTCCAGGTGGTCCCCAGGCTAAATGATGGAAAGTTGGTTAACCAGATGTAACTCTTGAGAATGTAAAAATGAAACCAAATGGACCCTTGCGGGTCCATTTGGTTTCATTTTTACACTCTCAAGAGTTAAAATATTCATCTGAATTAGCATTATTTAATTAAGAAGTCTGCACTGTTTTGTTGGCAAAATACAGCCTGGAATTGTGGACAAAACCAAAAGAATTATTTAATTTTAGGTCTTTGGGGCTAAAATGTCCTCAAATGGTGGTCCGTGGCTTAAATGCTGAATAAATGGTGGTCCCTGGAGTCAAAAAGGTTGAAAACCCCTGCTGTAGTTTAACCTTCATATTTTGTAAAGCTATAAAGGAGCCACTAAGGAGGAGTCAAAGAGAGTTTTATCATATAGTTATTCGTTTTTCTCATAGACTTTTCGAAAATAATTTATATCAAGACGATTACGCCGCGGCCAAAGCCAACTCAGGTCGTGACAAATCATGACAACAAACAAAATATCGTCATATAATATATAATTGGGAAGAAGTAGAAAACGGCATGATACAAGACTTTTTGTTTCGTTTTTCATCTTAGAAATTATTTTATTGTCCCAAAAGTTTGTGTGTGTCATCATGATTCGTCACGACTCGAGTTGGCTTTGTCCGCAGCGTAATCGTCTTGATATAAATTATTTTCGAAAAGTCTATGATAAAAATGAATTGGGAAAAGACTTCCGGAACAGGGGCGGTGACGTCACTGCGCAGCTCTATTGGTGGAGATGTTTGTCTATCACATGTTATGCTTGGCTGTGATTGGACCATAGCAGTTTGGGGAGGGGCTTACTGAAAGGTCTATTGAATGAAATTGAAGAAAGAAAGAAAGAAAGAAAGAAAGAAAGAAAGAAAGAAAGAAAGAAAGAAAGAAAGAAAGAAAGAAAGAAAGAAAGAAAGAAAGAAAGAAAGAAAGAAAAACAAACATTCTCACACCATATGTTCTCTCCTCACTCCATGGCGTCTCCCCTGTATCCCTGTAGGCTTTTATCTTCATGGTGTAGCGACAGCCAGGGTTAATGGTCATGGAGTACGATGTTTGTCCACGTTTTACTGATTCCAGAGGTAGACTCTGTGGAGACAAAAATAAAACAACACATTTTATCGTTTAAAAAAAAGTGCACCACTAAGTGGCACTCCATGAGCTTGCAGGTCTGCTATTTTTCAATAGCTAAAGCTAATGCTTTGAATAGCTAATGTTAAAGGTAGGGGAAGTGATTTCACTTTTGTCAGATAAAAAAAAATCTGTTAAAATGCTCTATTATAAGGTGTGCAGACCATATATGGAGTTTCCCCCTCCCCCACGTTAGCAGAGGAGCTAATAAAAGTTCCCCAGGTGGAGGGTGAATTCTCCTCCAATCAGAATCGAACCCTAACGGGTTCATTTGGTTCCATTTGTACGCTCTCAGAAAAAAAAAAAGCATCTACAGAAATCCATTAATATGGTGAAAATACATCTTGATGATGTCATGAAGATGTTTCACCATGTTAGTGGTTTTCTTCAGACCTCCATTTCTAGGAAACACAGAATGGGGGAGCGTTTTTATCATGTCCACCCGACACCTCGAAGGTACATCAATGACATAGTAAAATGTTGAAAATGCTTCTTTAACAATTTCAGGCCGGGAGTCCATTTTTGGATTCTGTACAGTATGTACAGTATTCAAAGATTCAATTTTGTTTGATGCTGCTATAGAAATATTTGAGGTTTTTCAAAAAACCTTAGGTCAGGCCTAAATGCGTGGGAGCAGTCATGTTTGTTATGTGATGAGACTGTGAAGACAAATATCCTTCAGGACAATAACCACTATTATGTACGTCATGTTAGGTAAGCGACAGGGTTGATTGTCACCTTTCTTTCGTTGCACACAGTGTAGTTGAGAAGATAGTTCCACTTGTCCCACACTTCCGGAGAAGTCCATTGGATGATGAGCTTGTCTCCATCTCTAGTTAAGTTCAAGTCCAGGGCCGGGGGTCTGACTGGACAGAGACACAATGGACAACATCATTATTTCTTCTTTTTCGGATCACCATTTAGTGTCGTAGTTCTCAAGACATTGTCTCGTCACAAGTCCAGTTTGACACTGGTCTTGTGACAAATTTTTGTTGTCTTGGTCTTGTCTCGGTCTCGCCACTCTGCACTTCATTTGCCTCGTGGTCTTGTCTTGGTCTGACCCATAATTTGTCTTGGTCTTGTCAAGATCTCGGATCAAATGTCTCGCGTCTCTTTCGCCACTATGACCACTGGAGATGAGACAATGCAAAGGAAATGTCCTATATTCATTTGCGGACCGAGGAGCCCATTCAGAAAGGCAGCTGTCTTGTACAGAGCACAGCACTGGATGGCGCGCATATCGCTAGCAGTCTGCAAACCCAAAGTTAGTATTGTACAGAACAACTCGTCTCTGTAATGTGTTATCTTGTACTATTACTACTGAAGAATCAAAAATTGGCTTTTTGGCCTCGACCTCAACTCAATTTAATCATAAATATTCAAGACATATCTTTATCGGCGAGCATGCGCTCGTCGTGATATTACCGTGGGACACGCCGAACACGACGAAATGTAGATTTCATTCTTTAATCCATCTATTAGTCCGGGCATATTTTCTGATAAAGATCCCGTGGCTGACTTTCATTTGGGACAGAATGGGTCTTTTTTTGTCTCGCACCCATTCAATCGAATGCATTCAAAAGCCTTTTCTGGAATCTGCCCCTGAATGTTGTGGGGCGCACGGGTAGATCCACTAGAGCTAGACGTCACTTCCTGACTTTTGACCCGGAACTTTTTTGCTCAGATCGTCAGAGGAAAGGTTAGTCAAGACACCAGAAACAGCATGATGTCATCACACATGCTGTTTAGGAGATCTGGCGCTTCAAAATAAGGGTTTTTTACCGAATGCACTAGCTTTAGCCGTGGCATATAGCAGAAAACGACTGGCGGCAAATGAGTTCACACTGGAAATACTATGTTTAAGTTGGAAAACAAAACCCATGATAAATAGCAAAAAACAGACACCAGACACCAGTGATCAGTTGACAGTCCGATTAATCGATTACTAAAATAGTTGACAACTAATTGAATAATGGACCGATTCGATTACAATTGAATCGATTTCATCATTGTATACCGGGGACTATAACATTCTGTCACAGTGAGCGTTTTTTAACGCATTTTGGTTTTTTTTTCCTGGAAGTGTACTTCTATGAAAGGACAGAGAAGAACAGGACATGTAGAAATCACTCGCTCTAGAGAAAAAGGGAAGCTCGGCACGCTGCAAGTTACAACACATCCTTTCCATGTACCAAACACCACGCATACACAAATGAGACACGCGAGCACGCACCGACGCGAACGCAAGCTGGTCGCTGCGGTTATGAGAGGCTGCGAAATCAGGCGTTGTGGCAGTATAATCTGTTGCTGCAGTTTTATAACTGCCGCGGTTTTACAACTAAACCTAACCCTAACTTCTAGCCCAGGAGTGCCGGGTGCCGGGTGCCCAAAAGGTAGATCGTGATCTACCAGTAGATCACACAGGCCATACAGGTAGATCACATGACAGTCCAACCTAAAATATAGAAGATAGGCGATTTTGGGGTGGGGGGACCCTTATAGATCTGTAGCTCTTGACTTGAAAGCGTTAAAATGAAACCAAATGGACCCGTAAGGGTCCCAAGAGTTAAATTAAATTTAAACATCTGAATTACATCATTTTCAATAGTCCACACAATTAGAAAATAAGAATAATCGTTATTTTGACTAATGTTTTACCAGGTGTGTGGACAAAAACGTGAAAGTTCTTATTTTTGGGTGCAACTAAACTCAGCATCACGAACTGTCAACTCTCACCCCAAATACTGTTTTCAAATGTCAGTAGTAGCTTACATAGAAAACCTTCCAATTCTGCCCCTATATTTTTCATCATAAGCACATTATTCTTAAACACTATAACAGTAAGTAACACCATCAGCCCTATTTCAAAGCTCAAACTTTCTTGGGGGGCCTTGAAATGGATTTTTTGATGTGTAGATCTTGTAGAGCCGGTCATTTTGAAAGTAGCTCTGAAGTCAAAAAAGTGTGGGCACCCCTGCTCTAACCCTAAACATAACGCCCAATAAAACATATGCCTAAACCTAACCTTAACCCCCGACCCGTTACAACGGTGGCGACCATTACACATCGGAAAAACTGCTGCGACAGCTATGAATAAATCTGTCATGGACCGTTTGGATACCTGCCGTGACAGATTGATACCTAGATTACCTGCCGTGAGAGATTTACACTTTCCATGACAGATTCATACCTGCTCTATTCTATTGTTTAATGTGTGTTGGCGCACAGAGTATAATGATCCTGTTGCTCCGTATTGTGTTTGATGTGTGGCTTGTGTTAATGAACCAGCTATTGTTGCACCTTTCCTGGTGTGTGTGGACTACTCTAAAACATCACATCACATGGGCAGGAGTCCTGGAATGACTCCAGAAACGACCCTTGCAGGAGCGTTCTCTGCTGGAGGTACCGGATATGCAGAATCACTCTCTCCACACCCTCACGTTGTTGTATCCTAATCAGAGAGGCGACACCCATCTATTGACTTTGGCAGAAAGCTCTGCAAATCCAACTCCCCATCCCCCAACCCCCCTTCAACAAGAAATACAAATAACCAGCAGCTGCACACAGTATATGCGGTTCTGGCGTTGAGGGTAAGCGCGCTAATGAACTCTTCGATCGATAAATGATTCAATCGCTCAACGTACCATTTGCGTTCATCCGCCATTCGAGCGTGTTCCTCACGGTCCTGCCGTCCTGTGTTCCATTGAAGAGGAAGTATCCACCATTCCCTACCAGATCTTCTTCTCCTGACAGGTGACACACGCTCTTCTTCACGTCGCCGTCCGGGTGAGGCTCGATCACACACTCCTTTAAGGCCAGAGGACCACAGCCGGCCTCCACATCGATCCTGAAAGACATGGTGAACCTCAGCACGACATATCGAAGACTGGTTTACTTACTGGATAATAGTTTTGAGTGAGGCTGGGCTTAAAAAAATAAAACAAAAAATTAAAACAAAATAAAATAACCAGACTATCAGGCCGTGTCATTCTACAACAGTGGTTCCCAAAGTGGGGTCTGCGGATCCCCAGCTAAATAGGCCAATCACTATACGAAAAAATATCACTTAAAGGGGAATTCTACCCATTTTCAACATTTTATTAATGTTGAAAATCAATCATTAATATACCTTACTGATGTGTGGACATAATAAAATAGTACCCCCCATTCTCTAGTTCACCATTAACATGATGACAACATCAAGTTGTATTTCACCATGTTAACGGTGAGACCTTTTTTTCTCAGAGTGTACAAATGGAGCCAAATTTTGGTGCACATGTGTATGCTCTCAGAAAAAAATGAAACCCATTAAGAACGGCAGAGACCTATTCTACAAAATAATGCAGATAGAAAAAAACTGGGGATCCAGGGATATTTCACTTTAAAAAACTAAAAGGTTGGTCATTTTATGGTCTACTCAGGATCATGTGAACACCGCAGACAGTTTATAAGTTGCTCCATTGCCTCGTCCCCTTCCTATACAAACCCATTACAACTTAAAACTATTTTAACCATAACAGATTCATTAAAAACATCCATGTTTTTCTGGTGGCTGATATTTAAACTACGTATAATGGGTTTGTATATATAGAGGCATATATTTCCAGTTCGCTTTTCAAAAATATATCCTTCAAAAACGGTGAGCACAAATTTTCTGACGCACGAAGTACAGTTGAAACTCTTTACTTGGCAAAAAGCAAAAAACAAAGGCGGTACAAAGTCTTTTTCTTGGTTTCAAAGTCTCTTTCTGTCTGTTACAGTGGTAGAAAAAACGTGTGCTCTCTCAACTCAAGCTTTACTGCTTCTGACACGCCCCAAACAGTACAGAACAGCAATCTGGCATGAAAGAAAAAAGAGCACCAATCAGAGACATTCAATTAAAATCGGACCAATAAGCAGAAGGCAGCAATAATATCACTCTGATAGACTGACCAATCAGCACAAAGCAATAATTCTAGCATATCACACACTGCTGCATAATATTGGCATAATCAAGAAAACAAGTCATAATACATACATGAAATGTCGCCCCCCAAAGGATGCATGTGGCTCTTACATATCCGGCCCCATAATTGGTTACACATTACAAATAAACAATTATCAAATTCAGAAAACATACTAAGAGCCAGTAAACTTAAATCAAATAAGCATGCAAAAAACAATTCTTCTTCTTTCTTTGTCTTCACGTCTTCATCACGTGGTCCTCTTGAGTTCACACTGCTTCTTGCAGCAAACACAGTTTGTGTATCGGCCTCTCCAGAGTGCTGGTCTTCGTCTGCAGCTTCACTCTGCGCACCGTGCCTCTGGAATCGGGTATGGTTTGGATAATTCTTCCCATTGTCCATGTGTTTCGTGGGGCTGAACTGTCAACCACGAGCACTACATCTCCAGTCATGAAGTTTCTCTTCAGCTTTGTCCACTTCTGTCTCTCCTGGAGAAGAGGCAGGTATTCATGAGTCCATCTCTTCCAGAATAATTCTGCAAGATATTGCACTTGCCTCCACCGTCTTCTCGCGTACAGGTCATCCTTGTCGAAGGTTCCCGGTGGCATGCTGGGCTGTCCTTTCAACAGAAGCAAGTGGTTGGGGTCAAGGCCTCGATATCTTGAGGATCATCGGATGGGCTTGTGATAGGTCGGCTATTAAGTATGCTTTCAGCTTCACACATGAGTGTTTGAAGACTGTCGTCAGTGAGGGTCTGTTCCTTCACCAGGGCACCGAGAATCCTTCGTATAGAACGGATTTGTCGCTCCCAAACTCCTCCTTGGTGCGAAGCAGCTGGACTGTTGAAAATCCATTTGATGCCCTTCTTTTGCATAGCCTTTTCAATCTGTGTTTGGTTCAGGCTGTCAATGGCTTCTCGCAATTCCTTTTCAGCTCCGACAAAATTGGTGCCATTGTCAGAGCGCATGATGCTGACCTGGCCTCTCCGGCTTACGAACCGCCGCAGGGCATTGATGCAGGAACTGGTGTCGAGACTGTCTGCTACTTCAATGTGCACTGCTCGGATGGTGAGGCAGGTAAATATTACACCATACCTTTTGACGGTACCCCGGCCCCGTTTCACATCGAAAGGTCCGAAGTAGTCGACACCTACATTGGTGAAAGGTGGTTTATCTGGTAGGAGACGATCTTCAGGAAGATTTGCCATCTTTTGTTCTCCTGGTCGACCTCTGAGTCTCCTACAGACTGTGCAATCTGATATAAGACTCCGGATAGCTGAGTTAGCTTGTGGGATCCAAAATCGTTGTCTCAGCTGCGACAACATGTAGTTGCGCCCGCAATGTCCAATCTTCTCATGAACATCCTGCAAGATGAGAGTGGCAACTCTGGAGTGTCTTGAGATGATTGCTGGATGTTTTGCCTCTTCTGGCAGAGCGGATCTGTCCAGCCGTCCTCCAACTCTCATTATGTCGTCTTGCAAGGTGGGGTCTAGCTTGTACACCGAACTGTTTCTTTTGATCGGCAGGTTACACCTGAGAGCCTTCATCTCTTCAGCAAAACTTTGACCTTGACTGTATCGGATGATTTCTGTTTCTGCATCCATCAAGTCTTCCAAGGTAAGTGTTCTCTTTTCCAAGGTAGATTTGTACTTCTCCATGCGCTGCTGGATAAGCACCTTCTGTTTCTCGGGATCCTTTTCCAACGGAAGTATCGAGCTTTGGAACTCCTTCCTCTTGTCTTTCAGGTGGATCAGTATTTTCTTGACTCTTAACATCCAAGCTACCGCTCTTTTGAGTCGGTCCCATCTTGAGTAGTACTGAAGCAAGCTGTTGACAGAGTCGGGCTTTTCTTCAGCGGTGATGGTGTTCACTGTGATGTTCTTGACCTCTGGGTCGTTCTGCAGGTTGTCAGTCACGTTGTCTGGTCTCTGTGGCCATTCACTTTCTGGCTGCAGCAGAAACTGTGGCCCGTTCAGCCATGTTTCACTTTCCATCAAACTCTTCGCGGTCATTCCTCTGGTGACTTGATCAGCAGGATTCTGCGATGTTCTGACGTACCTCCATTGCGATGGTTTGGTAGCCTCTCGAATCAGAGCAATCCTGTTTGCCACAAAGGTTTTGAAACGAGCTGTCTCGCTGTCGATGTACTTGAGAACCGTTGTGCTGTCAGTCCAGAAAGTAGACTGCTGAAGTGGGATCTGTAGCTCTTCTCGCAGCATCTTGTCCACCTTCACAGCCACAACAGCTGCAGTCAACTCAAGTCTCGGGATAGTGATCTGTTTAAGCGGAGCTACTCTGGATTTCCCCATCACCAAGGAACAATGAGTTCTGCCTTGCTCATTCGTCAGGACAAGGTAAGACGTTGTGCCATAGGCGTCTTCACTTGAATCAGAGAAGTGGTGCAATCGTGCTTCCACTGTGTTTCCAAAATCGGCAGGCTTGACACATCTCTGTACGCTGAAGCCTGAGAGGTTGGTGAGATCTTCAAGCCACTCACACCACTGCTCAGCTTTCCGACCGCTGACTTCTTCGTCCCACTCTAGCTTGTCTTTGCACAGTTCCCTCAGGAGAAGCTTGGCAGGAAGTACAAACGGCGTCAGGAAGCCAAGGGGATCGTAGATGGAGTTCACGACAGAAAGCATACCTTTTCTGGTCAATGGCTTGTCCTTCTGCTTGATACTGTAGGTAAACGTATCATCTTCGATGCACCACTGTACCCCAAGGGCCCGTTCAGTGGGTAGAGCATCGTGAGTGAGATCCAGGTCTTTTAGCTCGCTGGCTCTGTGCTCTGCGGGTATGGATGACAACACTTTTCTGCTGTTGCTTACCCATTTCGTGAGGTTAAAACCTCCCTGGGCACACAAGTCTCGAAGGTTCTGCACCAAGACAACTGCTTCTTCTTCTGTAGCCACTGACTTTAAACAATCATCTACGTAGAAGTTGTGCAGAACTGTTTCCACAGCTTGCGTGTCGGCAGTGTCTTGCCTGTCCTCTGCAGTTCGCCGCAATGCGTAGGAAGCAACGCTGGGAGATGATGTTGCTCCGAAGATGTGCACCGTCATCCTATACTCTTTCATCTCTGCATCCAGGTTACCTTCTGGCCACCACAAAAAGCGCAGCATATCGGCATCTGTTTCTGGGACTCTCACTTGGTAGAACATTGACTCAATGTCTGCCATCATCGCAATTGGTTCTTCCCGAAACCTCATCAAGGCGCCAATGAGTGTATTGGTGAGGTCAGGTCCTTGCATCAGCTGACCATTCAGTGAGACGTTCTGAAAGGAAGCTGTGCAGTCAAAGACCACACGCAGTTTCTTTTTCTTCGGGTGGTATACCCCGTGGTGTGGGACATACCAGACCCGGTTGTCGTCACGGTGAAGTTGTTCTTGTGGGACCTCAACTGCGTAACCTTTGTCAAGTATGGTTTTCATGAAGTCCTTGTAGTTGTCAAGAAACACTTCATTCTTTCGCAGTTTGTTCTTCAAGCTAGCAGCTCGTTGTTCCGCCACACAGCGGTTGTTTGGCATCTTTGCTTCTTTGTTTCTCAGCGGAAGTCCTACACAGTAATGACCATCCACGTACTCTGTGGTCTCTTGCACCGACAGCATAAACTGTTTGTCTTCCTGAGACATCTCTTCCTTGTCATCATAATGACGCTCTGGAAAGTCGGTGTTATACTGCTTCATCAGTAACTGTTCTACTTCCATCACTGAGACTCGGTTGATGCTGTAGTGAGCTGTCGTACTTGTGGAATGTTCGTTTCCATCCTGCGCAGGGCCACACACCATCCAGCCCAGTACGGTCTTGATGGCGTAGGGTCCTTCGTCTCGGCTATTTATTATCTGCCAAGGTTCCATCATCTTTGGATTGTCGGCTCCTATGAGAAGGCCCACATCAGCGTCAATGTGTGGTAAGTTTACTTCACTCAAGTACGGCCATTTCTGCAGGTCTTCTTGACTGGGTATGTTTTCTTTCTGAACCGGGATGCTATCGTGTGTGTAGACTTTGGGTAACTGAAGGTAGGTACTCTCCTCCAGACCACACACCTCCAGGTCAGAGATCTTGCAACTGTTGACCAGTTTCGGCTCACCTGGTTTGTCTTGGCCCATTGTGCTCAATAAGATCTGAGTCTGTTTCCCTTTCACGTTCAACTTCTTTCGGAGCTCCTCTGTGCAGAACGTAGCTGTACTGCCAGGGTCCATAAAAGCGTACGTGTCTATAGATCTTCCACTGCTGCTGGATTTGACTTTCACTGGCACAATCGACAGCATGCAGTCATTCTCTCCGCCCCCAGTGTAGCCAACTATTTCTTGTTGGACAGGTTGAGCGCCTCTGTCTCCTCCACTGGGTGCTCCTCCGTCAGTGCCACTTGTACTTGCTGACACACTTGCATCTTTAGTGGCTTCCTTCTCTTGGTGAAGAATGTCTGGGTGTTTACCTGAGCACTGCTTGCAGTCCATCCTCTTCTTGCAGGTTTTGCTGAGATGGCCTTGGGTTAAACATCCGAAACAAAGACCTTTCGACTTTATGAATTCGACACGTTCTTTGTGTGCTAGTCCTTTAAGTTGTCTGCAAGATTCCAATGTGTGGTTCTTCTGACAGAAAAGACATGGGGTCTCAAAGGCGTTGGCTGCTTTAGGTGGGTTGGCTTGCTTAACCGTTGTCTCTGTCCTTTTCTGTTCTGCAGACACATTGGTTGCAAAGCTGCTTCTTTTCGCTCCACTTTTCTCAGGTTTTGCCTTTTCCTGGCTCTTCGGTGCTGTAGATGTGCGACTGTCTTGGAGGTCTCCAAAGAGTGGATCCATCGCTACCTTAGCTTGACGCTCAATGAAGATGACAAGATCAGCAAATTTTGCTCGGTGTCCTCTTCTTTCCATGATTTGGTAAGCCGAATCACGCCATCTTTCTCTCATCTTGTATGGCAATTTGGATACCACCATCCTCATGTTTGTGGGATTATCCATTTCCTCCATGAAAGCCACATTTTCCATTGTGTTACGACAGCCAGTCAGGAATATGGCGTAAGCGCTCAGTGCCTTTCCGTCTTCGGATTTTATTTGTGGCCACTTCAGAGCTTTGTCAATATAAGCGCTAGCAATCATCAGCTCATCTCCGTAGTGTCTTTCAAGCAGTCGTTTTGCTTCCTTGAATCCTCTGTGCGGTGGCATGTGCTCACAACTGCGCACAAGATCTTGCGGTTCACCTGCAGTGTACTGTTGTAAGTAGTATAACTTGTCTTGGTCATCGTCAGTTCTCTGTTCAATGGCTTGCTCAAAGGCTCTGATGAACGATCTGTAGGTAAGTGGATTACCTTTGAACACTGCAACCTCTTTAACTGGAAGCTGGGCCTTGGACTGCTGCTTGACTAGCAGTTCTGTGATAGCATTCTGCTTCTCCATTACTCGAACAATGCCGTCGTTGGTTCTATCAGGCTGCTGCCCATCATTGGCGTCTGTCTGCCTAGGCCTCACATGCTGTGACTCCATTTTTGGTGTCTTGGATGTAACCTTGCTTCTGGTCACGGTCACGTTTGTGGTCGGATGACTCATTGTTGTCTTTTTCACTCGAGCGCTGCTTGACACATGCGAGCGATCATACATTGTATGTTCTTCCTTTGCTTGGGTTCTACCTGCAACATGTGAGCGGAGATAACTGTTCATGCCATCCCTTCCTTCGTACTCCCTCAGTACTCTCACTTGAGCCCGTTGTTCAGCAATTTCTGCCTGCAGGTTCACCTTGTCTAGTTGAGCTTTCATGCGTGCGACCTCCAATTCCAGCTTCTGCTTCTCTTCTAAAGCTGCAGCACGTTCCTCTAATGCAGCTAGCTTTGCTTCTTTAGCAGCTCGAATTGATGACCGTGTGGATGTGACAGATGTACGTTCAACAACTGAAGCATGCTTGTGAACTGTTTGAGCTGACACTTGTGATGCACTATCATCAGGTCCTATATCATCATCCACTTCCTCTTCTTCCTTATCAGGTGCTGAACTTTCTTGATCTGGCTCGCTTGGGCAGAAAGCATCCATCCACTGCCTAGCTGTGTCTTCAAACTGAGCGATATTCAGCATCTTGGGTTCAAACCAGTTTTTTATGTCTGCATCTTTTTCTTCCTCTGGCAGAAGCTCTCCTATCTGCCTAGTAAGCTCTTCAAACTCAGCAACAAGAGTATTGACATCATCGTTCACAATGGTTTGCACTGCATGCAGATTGGCAGCGTCACTCATCAAACTTTCAGCTTCGTTCATTTTACCGGTTATCTGGGCTAGCTTTCCTCTTCTAGCTCCAATAAGCCTATGCAGTTTATCCTCCAAAGCTTTCTCAGTTGGCTTGCTTATTCGCTTAGATTCCATTTCCCCTGTGTCACATTTGTCTTTATCTTCGGCCATCATGTCAGAAAAACAGTGCGTAAATCTTATGCAAAAGAATAAAAGTGCTTACTTCTTTTCTTCAAACAACTTGCATAACAATTTCTGAACACGCAGAGTCTTCAATGGCTTTCAAATTACACAGAGAAACGTCACTGAGTAGCTTGGGTCAATTAACTTCAGAGGGTGTAAACTTAAACAGCTGTAATCCGGTTCTTTTCTTTCTTTCCTTTTACCTTTCGAAGCTTTTTTTTTATCCAAGAGTCCTCCACTTAGCTGTGGTGAATTCCTCCAAACGATATCCGGTAATTCTCTTGGAGTAGAATGATGTCCTCGATGTCCTTATATCTTCAGTCGATCCAGTAGAGCGTTTTTTCTACTAAATATAGAGGCATATATTTCCAGTTCGCTTTTCAAAAAATATATCCTTCAAAAACGGTGAGCACAAATTTTCTGACGCACGAAGTACAGTTGAAACTCTTTACTTGGCAAAAAGCAAAAAAACAAAGGCGGTACAAAGTCTTTTTCTTGGTTTCAAAGTCTCTTTCTGTCTGTTACAGTGGTAGAAAAAACGTGTGCTCTCTCAACTCAAGCTTTACTGCTTCTGACACGCCCCAAACAGTACAGAACAGCAATCTGGCATGAAAGAAAAAAGAGCACCAATCAGAGACATTCAATTAAAATCGGACCAATAAGCAGAAGGCAGCAATAATATCACTCTGATAGACTGACCAATCAGCACAAAGCAATAATTCTAGCATATCACACACTGCTGCATAATATTGGCATAATCAAGAAAACAAGTCATAATACATACATGAAATGTCGCCCCCCAAAGGATGCATGTGGCTCTTACAGTATAGGAAGAGGGCAGGGCAGCTAAAATGAACATAAAATCTCTAAATACTGGATGGAGTAACTTACAGTATAAACTGTCTAGGGTGTTCATTGAGCCTGAGTAGTTGATGAAATGACCAAAGGGGACACAGGGAGAACATGCAAACTCCACATAGAATGACGCGGAGGAGGAGACACGCCGCCAGCACCCACAGTGGCGTCCCTAGTGGGAATCGAACCCAGGACTAAAGATCTCAACGGGCCTGAAAATGAAGGCCCGGCCCTACCCGGCCCTAACAGTTCAGGCCCTAGGCCCTACCCGGCCCTACTAAATGGAATAGATTTTAGGCCCTACCCGGCCCTAAACTGTCGGGTTTGGGCAAAATTTGAGAATTCGCCACAGATTAAAATTGAAATGGCAATCAGCACCATCTTCATAATAGGTAAATACAGAAAATAACTATTATTCTTACTATATTAAAATAATTCAATATATATTTTTTCATGGGGCCCGAGGCCCTACCCGGCCCTATTGATTAGGATAGATTTTCGGCCCTACCCGGCCCTAAATGTCGGGTCGGGCCTGTTCGGGTTCGGTCCTGGTCGGGTTCGGGCAGAGTTTGAGAACTCTACCCAGGACCTTTTAGCTGTGAGGCGACAGCACTAACCACTGTGCCACCTTGACCAAACATTTTTCTAAAAGTGAAATATCCCTTTACTATTCTCACACAGTATTCTGACTCATTTTTACATTTTTTTAAGATGTACAAATATGCAGCGGCGTAGTTCATCCAAAGGTCAACTGGCTTTCTACACTGTAGCACCACTTTGGTACACACTGCTCTTGCAGATAAAGCATGCTGAATCACTGTTTTCCTTTAAATACCTTCTGAAAGCACACTTTTAGAGACTAGAGAATTTCCTGTTCATTTTCGGCAAAACGACAGATGAAGACCTTTAGCTTTTGCATGCTGCGTGTCTGTTGCAACTTCAACAACAACTGATGTTATTATTGATGCTTTGCACTATTCTCGGATAGCCCAACCCCCTGCCAAACGATAAAATAAAATAAAAAATGTATGTTTATTTGTGAATGTAAAACATTCATTTTGTCTGCTGCACTCAATCTCTCCCCTGAGAAGAATAAACAGGAAAAATCTCCTGATTCTCACAAGTAGAACAAGCGGAGGTCCGGGAGCTGGATGGATGGAGTCCAGGAGCAGCTAGCCTCTGTGGGGGAGTGGACAGAACACTGGAAACCACGCACCAGCCCTGAGGAGAGAGAGAGAGAGGCGGAAGTCAGGGTTTTTTTAGTTTATTGGACAGAATGTATGAACAATAACAGAGTAGAGTAAAACAAAGTGACGTCCTCTGGTGACTCCATATACTGTACACTAAAGATATAACAAAGCTATTCTGGGCCAGAACTGACAAGAATGAATGTGGAATGATGTGCAGGATTTAATATACTGTACTACATACAGATGTGAGTGAACTTAATTTAGGTATCCGCCCTGTATACACACACACACACACGCGCGCGCGCGCACACACGCACACGCACACGCACACGCACACGCAAATCCTCTCACGTGTGTCAGTGTGCACAGCGCTCACCCTCTGTAGTGCCAATGTTGGCACCATGCAGGGCCATGAGAATGCAGGTTACGACTTGGATTTCCAAACAAGTTTGTTCAACACAAAATGCTGCATTCCAAGTTAATGGGATTTTGTGGGCGGAAAAAAGAAAACCCATCCATAGTTGTGAATCCCAGGGCTATTTTAGTAATATCCGAAGAAGAAGTGATATTTTACCTGGGTTGGTGGTGACGTTAATGGTGACGGGTTCGCCCTGTATCCCGTTACACTCCGTCTGAAGAGAGAACCTGAGCGTTCCTTCCTTTATCATGATGGGGTGAACGCATGTCGTCGTAGGATGATCCTCCTTTACTGTGTCGTACTGCGGAAGACAAAGAGAAACAACCTACGTTTTTTAGAGCTATTCCGATGTTGAGGGCCAACAGCGCCCTCGCTAGTCTTGGGCGGTATTGATTTCTTAATATCGGTAATGATAACCTGTCAATTAGATCGATATTCAATATTACCGGTATTGACCACTAGATGGCAAAGGCGTGCAATCAGAGTCGGACACGTTCCACCAGTCACTTAGTTCTAAGAATTGCGACATTGAAGGGTCAGAAACTGAGCGCTCTGCTGTTTAAGCAGCCTAAATAGGGAAAAACTGGAATTGGAAATACATTGTTTCCAAAAGACCTAGCCCAAATAAGGGCTATTTTAGGCATGTGTATAACATGAAAATTGTTTGTATAGTTACAATTAAAAGTCTCATTGCTCATATTTTAATAGAATACAGTATAATGTCGGTATTGGACGATATCCGGTAGTCGATATATATTTTATCGGGATAAATGGTAATACCGGTATATTGCCCAGGACTAGCCCCCGCACTCGCTACCATCCGAGTACCCAAATGGACCATGCGGGTTCATTTCATGTTTGCACTCTCAAGAGTTAAATACTCATCAACTGAATTAGCCCCAAGTCTACACAACTACAATGTAGTAGATTAATGGTCATTTTGATCTGTTTGACTGTTTTATTTCCCAAATCCAGCCTGGAATTATGGACAAAAAAGCAAAAGAAACGTTTAGTTTTGGGGGTCTGTGGGGCTAAAATGCCCCTAGACTGGTGGTCCTCCGTGGGTCAAATGCTGAATAAATAATGGGCCCTGGTATCAAAAAGGTTAAAAAACCTTTGCCCCACGTCTATGAGATAAGGGGGTAAAATAAGTGGTTACTTGTGCTCTGTCTAGACAAATGTTATCGGGATGACTATTAGATTAATTGTTAGTATAAAAACAAATGTCAGTGGAAAAAAGATAAGGGTCCAACATGTAAACATTGGAAAACTGAGATGACTAGAACATTTCTTGAGAAACGCTGAGAGACCACAGGGGCGGATGTAACATTTCCCAATTGGGGGGGGGGGAGAAAATGGTATGGGTGCGGCTTCATCGCCCGTGACGCTTCACGCCACGGGCGATGAAGCCGCACCCATACCATTTTCAGTTACAGGACTGAAACTGGTGTAATAACACCAGTTGTTGCTGAAGCAGCATGCATAAAGCTAAAGGTCTGACTCAGAGAGTTTTCTGTTTTCAATGATGAAATGCTGTTGGTTTAGTGGCGCCACAGCTGTAGTTAGTTAGTAGCAGTAGTAGTATTGTTTCAAATCATTTTAAATATAAGCACTTTAATTTGAAATATCTTGGGTTGTTTTGCATGCCGTCGTGTTTGGTGGGGCAGACTGGGATTTAGGGGGGCATTACCCCCCCTCATGCCCGTGCCTATATCCGCCCCTGAGAGGCCATTTGATAAGGTTTGGCTGTTGCTTGAGCAGAACCGTTTATACCATTCTTTTTTCTTTTTTTTTTCAGCTTCTGTTTTCCATGAACATTTCATCACCATAGTATCATAATATGCTGTGTGGGAGGGATTGAGTGCTTTCTTGCTGTTTCTGTTGTGTGTTTTGGTGTAATGGTCTAAAAGGGAAAAAAAAAACTCATTATCAAAATCAGTTACATTATATTTAAAGATCAGAATTGTCTCATTTTCAAGAATCTACAGTTCTACACATTTAGAAAATGTAGAAGAATTGTTATTGTGCATCTCTCCTAAATTGTGGACAAAAAAACTAGAAAATCCTTGTTTTTTGGGGGTTCGAGAGGCTAAACTCAACATCAAATGGTCGTCCTTCGTGGCTAAAATGCAGAATAGTGGGCACTGGTCTGAAAACCACTGATATACAGTATACACATTTCAAATCCCACGATTTTGCAAAAAAAAAGAAAAAAAAAGGGGAGTACAGAGTCTGTCTGTAGAGCACACAATAGCTTTCATGTACTTTTATATTTGCATTAGAATCTGCATGTTTTTTTTCATATCTCCTCACTGTTTGAACAAACAAACTAAACAAATCATCTTCAACGGACTACAAGAAACCAGTCAACGCGCTAATGTTGCTGCTGCTGCTGAATATATATATATATATATATATATATATATATATATATATATATATATATATATATATATATATATATATATATATATATATATATATATATATATATATATATATATATATATATGTGTATGTGTGTGTGTGTGTGTGTGTGTGTGTGTGTGTGTGTGTGTGTGTGTGCGTGCGTGCGTGTGAACGCATTTTGGATTTGGGCAGTTGGCAACACTGCATGGGTCCAACAGCAACGTTGGGGCAGCATTCGCGTCTGTTGGGGAAGACCTTGGGCTCCATTTTTGTTACCATCTAAACCCCTTATCCTAAACCCCTTATCATTTTTTTGACTATTTTGAGAAACTTTTTGGAATAGTTCAACGTGCCGATCTATTGACACATTGTGAGCTTGTAGACTGACCCTTTAAACAATTGAAGAATGTTTTTTTTTAATAGTTTAAAAAGGCAAAGAAGTTAAGGGATAAGGGGTTTAGCGGTGACGAAAATGGAGCCCATAATGTATGACCATTAACTCCTTGAGTGTTTTACCAAGACTTTTTGGGTGATTGATTATTCTGTTGTCTGTTTTGTTTTATTAACAAGCTCATTAACTCACTGCACACCACCTGATGAAGTCCTTTAAGTGGTGATTGCACTACAAAACCCCCAAAACACCTCACACACTTTACAACTATCATTAATAAATGATAAATTGTATAACTTTAAATGCATTTATCTCTGAATGAGCCCTGGAAACAGTGAAATGTGAAAATACGGGCTGCTTTGTCAAATGTATTAAAAAAAAACCTGAAACATATCAACTGATTTTATTTATTCCCTTAAAGTAGACACCTTAAGCTGTCTTTGGAGCTCATTCATTTGCACAACT